>JAEIFV010000441.1:0-259117 GCA_018904265.1 Lordiphosa collinella | reverse complement strand
ACAACTAACTTGACTGGTGAGCTCTATCGATAGATTAGAGAAGGGACATGCAGAATATCGATATGTTTGCTTTAACCCTGGGCTAGGTAGAGGGGGTTGTACTATGCAATTTGAATACTTGCTAAAACACTTAGGGTTTTCACTGTGTGGTGCACATACAGGCGCGGATCTGGGATTTGTCTTTAGGAGGGGAACGAAATATGTTAATTTATTGGTGTATTGGTGTAAACACCAAGAAAAACTCGTTTTTCGTACGTAAGTAAAAGTCGGTCGTGCCCGATTTCGATATACCCGTTACTCAGTGGATTTAATTTTTATTTTCCTTATGATAATTAACAGGGCATGCTAATCTAAAAAGTATGCAACAATTTGTATAACCTTTATTACGCTGCCAATTATTATCTAACCTTTAACAAAATTTAGAGATTACATTTACAATTTGGTTGCTCCAGCTCTTCTAGTCTCTGAGATCCAGGTATTCAGTCGGACGGACGGACATGGCTATATCGACTCGGCTGTTGATACTGATCAAGAATATAAAGGGTGATTTTTTAGCTATTATCTTTTTGGCAACACTGGTTTAAACAGCTCACGCACGTTTCCTGTTTTGTTTCACTGTCAAACATCTTCAGTTTGGTCTATAATTTAACCATGAATCGACTTACAAACGAACAACGCTTGCAAATTATTGAATTTTATTATCAAAATGCGTGCTCTGTTAAGAAAGTTCATCGCGCGCTGGTCAGTTTAATCGACCCACTGAAGCGGCTATTCGGGCTATTGTGACTAAATTTCGCACCAAATTTACATTGTTGGACATTAAACCACCAACACGCTTACGTAGAGTGCGAACTGAAGAAATATCAATTATCGATTCGTCGCCATTCGCAGCAATTGGGCTTCTGTTACTCAACAACGTGGAAAATTTTGCGGAAGGATTTAGGTGTGAAGCCTTTCAAAATACAGCTGGTGCAAGAATTGAAGCCGAACGACCTACCGCCACGTAGAATTTTTGGTGAATGGGCTCTTGGAAAGTTGGCTGAAGATCCACTTTTTTACCGAAAAATTGTGTTCAGCGACGAAGCTCATTTTTGGCTCAATGGGTACGTAAATAAGCAGAATTGTCGATTTTGGAGTGAACATCAGCCAGAAGCATTGCAAGCGCTACCAATGCATCCAGAAAAAGTCACAGTTTGGTGCGGTTTATGGGCTGGTTGCATCATTGGACCGTACTTCTTCAAAGATGATGCGAATCGTAACGTAACTGTGAATGGTGAGCGCTACCGTGAGATGATATCCAACTTTTTTTTGCCCAAAACGCAAGAGCTTGACTTGCATGACATGTGGTTTCAACAAGACGGTGCCACATGCCACACAGGACGCGCAACATTGGACTTATTGAGAGGCGAGTTCGGTGAACATTTTATTTCACGTTCGGGACCGGTCAATTGGCCGCCTAGATCGTGCGATTTAATGCCTTTAGACTATTTTTTGTGTGGCTATGTTAAAGCTCATGTCTATACAGACAAGTCCGCTTCAATTGACGCATTGGAAGACAACATTGAAGCATTTATTCGTGAGATACCGGCCGAAATGTTGGAAAGAGTATGCCAAAATTGGACTAAGCGGATGGACCATTTGAGGCGCAGTCACGGTCAACATTTGCATGAAATAATCTTCAAACATTAAATTTTATGGACCGTACTATCGATTCAAATAAAGATTTCATGCATTTTTCTGAATTTTATGTTTTTTTTTAACTTTCCTATAGCTTTTAAAAAATCAACCTTTATATACTTTATGATATCGCAGATGCTTCCTTCTGACTGTTACATACATTTGCACGACTTTAGTATACCCTTTTGACAATACGAGTAACGGGTATATATGGAGAATTTCGACACTGGATCAAGAATGTTCGATTTCAAAAGTACGATAAGACTGAAAATTCTTAATCCAATTTATTTTATTTTGTGGTCCGAGTTATTTGATATTTCTATTTCGAAGGATGTCGTAAAGGGTGTTGAGAAGAATGTATTATGGAGATGTGACATTTAAAGAATGTGAAGTCTTGCCTTTTCAAAGCTTACATAAGATCGGAAAGAGCAACGGACTTCTCCAAATAATCTACCTTTCTCTAGTTTGAAGTAACTTCTGTATCGATCCTAAGCAAAGCTGCTAACCGGTCCGAAACCGAACCCCTGAGAACCGGTTCGGTTCAGGTATTTTGGGGTTCGCGAACCGGACCATTAGCCAGACGCCTTACACTTTTGACTCCACGAACCTGAACTCGAACAGGATCACTTTCTCGAAAAACTAAGTTCGGTTAACCAACTTAAGTAATTTTCCCGAGAAACTGCTCTGGACATTTTAGTACGAGGGCCGTCCCAGAAATGGCCGACCTAGCACAGTAGTGTTGGAAAATGTTCACAAAAAATATTAAAAAGGGGAAGTACCGACTATTAAAAGCTTAAGTTTGAAGTTTGGTGCCTTTTCCTTGCACAGTTTTTTTTTTGTCGATTTCAAAAGCGAACGCTTGTTATTGATTTGCAAACATGGACAAAATTGGTCATCGTTATATGATACAATCTATACATCTATCTATACATCTATGTATGTCCTTATGGGCGTCTAAACCGCTGAACCGGTCTTCACGAATTTTTCACAGTATGTTCGTGTCGATTAGGAAAGAGTCATAGGCTATGTGTCATGTTTGTGAAATGGTCGAAACCTGCGAAATTTGCAAAATTATACCGTTCATCCGATTTCAATGGAAATTTGGGAATGCTGAAAAAGCTGAAAAAATTTGCCGAAGACGGTCCAAAACCGCGAAAATTTGCAAAATTCACGTTTTCGCTAAAACTTTGGAAAATTGATCGACGCTTGCCCGGGAAGGTTTCCAGTGAAAAAAATCGCGAAATTTGCAAAATGTTCGTTTGTTATAAAACTTTGGAGAAATGTTTGGACGCTTGCGCGTGAAGAATTCTGATTTGAAGAAATGGGCGGGAAATAGTCCAAAAAACTGCGATATTTTAAAAGCTATACCGTTCATCCGATTGCGATGAAATTTTGGTCAATGGTTATATGCTTGGCCGCGTAGGTTCCTAAGGTCCAAAAATCGCGAAATTCGCAAATTATAGTCAACCGATTGCAATAAAGCTTTGGGGAATGAGTTGAACGACTGCTCGGAAGGCTTTCTAAGTTGAAGAAATTGGCAGAAAATTGTCCAAAAACAGCGAAAATTAATAAATTTGCGGTTTCGGTAAATCTTTTGGACAGTGGTTTGACGATTGCCCGGAAAGGTTTCCAAGTAGAAGAAATGGGCGGAAAATGGTCCAAGAACCGCGAAATTTTTAAAATGTGAAGCTTTGAGGAATGGTTGTACGCTCGCCCGCGAAGGTGTCGAAATTGAAGAAATGGGCCGGAAATGGTCATATAACCGTGTATATAGAGAAAAAGATCGAACGGTCCAAAATGTTTATACCGACATGCAGCCTGCACTAGATTGAATATAATCCCGCTCTTAAGAATCATAAGAACCCGGGCGACGCCGGGTATTCAGCTAGTACTTTCATATAAAAGCTCATAGTCCAACCAATATTAAAAAGGAGCTGGATTCTACCTTACGTAATTCTGCTCTCTCGTTTACAACAATAAAATATTGGGAGGCTGTGTTCAAGCGGGGTTGTTTGAGCTGCGAAGATGAACATCGTAATGGGCGTCCAAATGAGGTGACCACTTCAGAAATGGAGGCCAAAATTAAAAAATGTGTATTGGGTGACCGGCGATTGAAAGTTCGTGAGTTAGCTGAATGTGTAGGCATTTCAAAAAGTGCTGTACATCGCATATAGACCGAAAAATTGGACATGAAAAAG
The DNA here is from genome assembly GCA_018904265.1 of Lordiphosa collinella. Lineage (NCBI taxonomy): Eukaryota > Metazoa > Arthropoda > Insecta > Diptera > Drosophilidae > Lordiphosa > Lordiphosa collinella. Next base: position 255,242 of record JAEIFV010000441.1, on the reverse strand, counting down.
AGTATGCGCAAGATGGGTGCCGCGTTTGTTGTTCCATCATGACAATGCGCCGGTCCACACCTCTGCCGTTGCAATGGCCAAAATTAATACATTAAAATTTGAATTGTTACCTCACGATTTTTCTTATTTCCAAACTTGAAAAAAGGGTGGGAAAAAAAAATTTGGCAACAATGAAGAGGTGGAGTCCGAGGTTAATGCCTATTTTGAAGAGCTTCACAGTTCTTATTATAAAAAAAGGTATCGAAACTATTGAACATCGCTGGGAAAAGTGTATCTATCGAAAAGGATCCTAAGTTGAAAAATAAAAAAAAAATGATAAATTTTTGTGTTTTAGTAGTTAGGTCGGCTATTTCTGGGACCGCCCTTGAATACATTTAGGTGACATTTTTAAAGGGTTTACAAAAAATTAAATTATACAAAAACTAAAAGTGGCATTACCAAGCAGTTTTCTTTGTTTGATAGGTAATCGGATTAATTAAACTTAGAAATTATTGTTGTTGCGGTTGTTGTATTCCGGTTCAAAGTCGACCAAAAATTATATTTGAGATCGTTCGATAAACAGAGAAGCTATGGGGGTTCAAAATCATCCCTTTCATTGGTCCTAACTCCGTTATTTATTGACCGATCCTAAATATTCTAGAAGACACCATAACTGTGGGTATTAGGGCAATAAAGAAAAATTTTAAAATCGGTCCAAAGTTACTCTTCTTATAGTGTGATACATTTATGAAAAAGTGGTTTCGAGATATTCGAGCTAAGAGTTTCGAAAACTATTTTCGATAGATTGAAAAATATTTTCAATGGATTTCAAACATGGATTTGATGCATTTAGGTGTTAGCTTTCACCGAGAAAAAAGTTATCAAAAACTGTTATCGTTAAGAGGTGGTAAAAAAGTAATGACGTAGGAAAACGTAAGGAAATTAACAAGTTTGATTTTGCTAATTTTCCATATTTTTAGATAAAAAAATAATGTTTTTTTTTAACTTTTTCGTGTTTTTGAATGCTTTTTTTCGGAAACAAAAGTTGATTTGCAAAAAATGGAAAAAAATTTTTTTTAAATACGACTACCTGCACTTAAAAAACTCAAAAAAAAAAAACATATTTTTTTAGACTTGAAATTTTCAGGGCATGTTTTTAACACCATAACACATAATTTAAGACAAAAAAACATTCGAAAAAATGTTGCTAAAGATATTCACTACCCTTAAAAATATTGCTGAGGCCCAATTCTTCCAACAATTCTGTTTAGCTTCAGGTTGATTTGAATTCCATATATTTGTGGTGCTCTAATAATTTGCTGCATTTAAGCAGGGACAAGTGTAAGTCCTTGACGATTTATTGAAGAACCCCGTTTTGAATAATTACTTTTTGAATTCTCATCAGCTTGAACAAGTTGAATAGAATAATTACTTTTTGAATTCTCTTCAGCTTGAACAAGTAGAATAGACTCTCTTTGATACCATCGGAAAATACCACTCCTTAGCTTTAAAATGAACTCCTTAGCTTTAAAATAAAATGAACCGATGGTATTAAAGAGAGTCAAAACAATAGAATAGATTCCCCGAAAAACGCTCCTAAGAAGGGCCAAAATAGGAACTTTTAGAAACTTTAACCTCAAATTACTAAAAAATCTCGACGTGATGGACAATTTCTGAAAACGCAGTCTTGCTAAGCACACGAAAATCATCTCAAATCACTACCAACCCTTAAAGGTACTGGAAAAATTAGAATTTTGTTGCCTTGTGTTATTTACTCAGCTTTTGCAAGCTTATAATCGAATTTTCGAGGAAGGCGTAGCTCCAGAAAGCTTTAAAAGAAACCTTATTTATCCAAACCCAACAGCCCCTCCAAGTATAGAGGAATATCTTTTTTAAACAGCATCCAAAAATTGTTCGGATTCGAAATTGGCCGGATTCGCGAATTTGGCGTTGCAAAAATCAATTTTTGACGATAAATTTTTTTGACCAAAGTAGTTTAATTCAATAAAGGGAACCCCAGATAGAACGAAAAACATTGGTTTATGGAATTTGGTCAATTAGTTTGGTTTTTACAGTGGTTCAAAGTTGAACAATTTTTTAAACTGCTGAATTTTTTTTTTTTGTTTCATTTTTGTGAACCTATAAAAACCAAACGGTAATACTGATTAAGGTTTGGTGGATTTTTTTAAAAAGATGCATCAATTCTTAATGTAAATGCATTAAAAACTTTATTATTTCAAAGTTGGTTGTTCAACATTCACGTCTTAGGTGAAAACTATTTTTGGTTGAGTTTTAGAACTTTGATAGACCCGGAAACATCGAGTTCAGCAGAGTTTCGGTAGTTTCGGAGCATGCGTATTATATATTAGTCTATTTATTAATGTTTTGTAAAATTTGCAGCTGCCGATACTTGCCGGATTAAACGTTACAATGACATATGTGATTTAATCCGAAGGTAAATAATGTTTGGGAAGAAGAAGAACAAAAAATCGTTGCGGGCAATACTTTTAAATATCGTATTATATGATTTATCTTTTCTGTTTTAACGCTAGCAATCCACTTGATGGGTTTTACTGAGGTGGCGGGGGGCATGAAATAACGCCAGGCGAAATAAGGCCCCGCGGGGCTTCCTCAAAAAGTGAAAAAGTGAAATAACACCCGCGGGCTTTATTTCACTTTCAGGGCGCACGTTATTTCACTATTGAAAAAACCCGCAGGCTTTATTTCACTTATGAGAGTGAAGTTACACCCGCGGGCTTTATTTCCCTTTGAAATATCACCCGCAGGCTTTGTTTCACTTTTGAGTGAAATAGCACCCGCGGGCTTTATTTCACCCTAAAGGGGAAATAACGCTACTAATGAGTGTAAAAATAAGGCCCGCGGGCTTTTTTCACTTTCAGGGGTGAAGTAACTCCCGCGGGTCTTATTTCACTCTTAAGTAGTGAAATAACGCCCACGTATGATATATTACTTTTTATCTAAAAACTCATAGAATTTTGTCTGTCGTAAAAAAGTGACTAATTATTAAGATCGCGGATTTTTTAAGATGCACTCGACCTCCCATATATTAAGAAAACACAGAGAATATAAGCGTAGCGAAATCATGAGTTCTTGTGAACGAAAGTCTACAATACCGTTTTTTTTAAATTGGTATTGTGTTTGAATTGACAAAATTTTTTTTAAAAATCGTAGCGTTATGACACTTTTTTATGACGGTCAAATTCTGCAGGTTTAGATAAAAGTAATATATCATCCGTGGCGTGGTTTCACTCTTAAAGGTGAAATATTACCTGCGGGTTATCACTCCTGAAGGCGTAAACGCGGGCGCTATTTTACCTCATTAGGGCGGTGTTCCGTTTAGGGGGTGAAATAAAACCACGGGTCCTTAAAGGTAGTAAACTGCGATCACTTTACCCGTGTTTCGCAAGGTGAAATAAAGCCCCGCGGGGTGTTATTTCACTTTCAATAGTGAAACAACGCCACCTAAAGTAGAAATAAAGCCCGCGGGTGTTATTTCACTTTTCCTGGAGTGACATAGGCCCGCGGGCCTTATTTCACCTGGCGTGATGCCCCAAAGGGCCAAAGCTAGGTAAAAAAAAATAATCGATGTTAGCGAAGCGTTAAAGACGAGGTCAGATGTAACTTCCTATAATATGTATTACCTATCTCCGTAAAACATATAATACGATATTTAATGGTATTGCTGCAACGTTTTTGTTCTTCTTCTTCCCAAAATATTATTCACCTTCAGATTAAATACATATATCAATTGTAACGTTTAATCGGCAAGTTTCGGCGGCTGCAAGTTTTAAAAAACATTAATAAATGACTAATATATGGCCACGTAGCCATAAAAACCACTGAAACTCTGCTGAACTCAAGTGTTCCGAGGCTATCAAAGTTCAAAAACTCAATAAAATAGTTTCCACCCTAAGAAAACATGAATATTTGAACAACCAACTTTGAAAAATTATAAAGTTTTTAATGCAGTTACGGCAGAATTGATGCATTTTTCAAAAAATCCACCAAACTAAATTAGTATTACCCGTTTGGTTTTTATAGGTTCTAAAAATGACATTTGAAACAAAAAACAAAAAAATTCCTTAGTTTGAAAAAAATTGTTTCAACTTTGAGACAAAAACCAAACTAATTGACCAAATTCCATAAACCATGTTTTTCGTTCTATCTGCAGAGTTTCCCTTTATTGAATTAAACTACTTTTGGTCAACAAATTGATCAACTCAAAAATTCATTTTGCAACCAAATTCTTAGTCCGGCCACTGTGCGACGTAAACAATTTTTTGGATGCTGTTTAAAAGATATTCCTCTGCCGTTGGAGGGCTGTGCTGGGTTTGGATAAATGGTTGCTTTTAAAGCTTTCTTTGGAGTACACGCCTTCTTCCGAAAAATTCGATTATAAACACAAAAGCTGAGTAAATAACACAAGTCAACAAGTTCAATTTTCCAAAGTACCTTGAAGGAGTACTTAGTGATTCGAGGTGAATTTCGTGTGTAACCTTAAGACTGCGTTTTCAGAAATTGTCCATCAACGTCGAGATTTTTAGTAATTTGAGGTTAAAGTTGCTAAAGATTCTTAGGCCCTTCTTAGGAGCGTTTTCAGAGTCTTTTCTATTGTTTTGACTACCATCGGTTCATTTTTATTTAAAAATAAGGATTTCATTTAAAGCTAAGGAGTGGTACTTTCTATGGAATCAAAGAGTCTATTCAACTTGTTCAAGCTGATGAGAATTCAAAAAGTAATTATTCTATTCAACTTGTTTCAGAAGCTGATGAGAATTCAAAAAGTAATTATTCAAACGGGGTTCTTCAATAAATCGTCAAGGACTTACCTTCATCCTGCTTAAATGCAGCAACTTGAGGCACCACAAATATATGAATTCAAATCAGCCTGAAGCTAAACAAATTGTTGGAAGAATTAGGAGGGCTCAACAATATTTTTAAAGAATATCTTCAACAACAAAATTTTTGAAATTTTTGTCTTAAATTATGTGTTATGATGTTAAAAACTATGTACCCTGAATTTCAAGTCTCAAAAGTATGTTTTTTAGAATTTTTATAATTGTTTTCCAATTTTTTTTGCAAATCAACTTGTTTCCAAAAAAAGCATTCAAAAAATACGAAAAAGTTCAAAAAAAACATTAGTTTTTATCTAAAAAATATGACAAATTAGCAAATCAAACTTGTTAATAACACGTTTCCTACGTCCATTACTTTTTAGCACCTCTTAACAATGTGCAGTTTTTTGTCTTTGTAACACCTAAATGCATCAAATCCATGTTTGAAATCCATTGAAAATATTTTTCAATCTATGAAAATAGTTTTCCGAAACTTTTAGCTCGAATATCTCGAAACCACTTTTTTCATAAACGTTTCTCACACTATACTTTGGACCGATTTTCAAATTTTTCTTTATTGCCCTAATACCCACCGTTATGGTGTCTTTTAGGATATTTAGGATCGGTCAATAAATAACGGAGTTAGGACCAATGAAAGGGATAAAAGAAGGTCGGTTTTCGACTTTGAACCCCCATAACTCCTGTGTTTATTGAACGATCTCAAATATGCTAAAAGATACCATAACCACATCGTTTAAATTTTTAATTTCGCATAATCGTTTCAACAAACCATGTGAAACATGGGCCTATGTTTTAAATTTTTGGTCGACTTTGAACCGGAATACAACAACCTCAACAACAAAAATTTCTAAGTTTAATTAATCCGATTACCTATCGAACAAAGAAAACTGCTTGGTAATGTAACTTTTAGTTTTTGTATAATTTTATTTTTTGTAAACCCTTCAAAAATGTCACCTAAAGGTATACAAGGGCGGTCCCAGAAATAGCCGACCTAACTACTAAAACACACAAATTTATAATTTTTTTATTTTTCAACATAGGATCCTTTTAGGTCGATACACTTTTCCCAGCGATGTTCAATAGCTTCGATACCTTTTTTATAATAAGAACTGTGAAGCTCTTCAAAATAGGCATTAACCTCGGACTCCACCTCTTCATTGTTGCCTGCGGCGCTACTTTGAACAGTAAGCCGCATAGCAACGTTTCAACGTTTCCAGGTATAAGATTAATTATTTTGATCAATAGACATGGAACCATTTAGATTATATAGGTCTTTTAAAATTTATAGAAGTAAACCTTAATGGCAATACTACTAATAGTATGTCCTAAACAATTTTTTAAGTTAACTCACTTTAATTCGATCCTGAAAGTGTTGATAGTCAAAGTGACCAGATGACCTTAGTGTGGCAAACTTAATTGAAGGCTATACATTTTTTTCTTTCCCTCAAAAATAACAAAGAACGGAGAAAATTGTTAAAGGAATTCTAGTTAGAGATTTAAAACCAACTTTCGAAAGTGCCGGGCTTTATAAATTGATGGAAGATATTCGATATAAGGATGTTTAGTCATCTGTCACCTAGACGAATGAAACTGTTTCTCTCTTGTTTTACTCATCTTTTTTTCCTTTTCCTTAAAAAAAACCTGTTTACTTATCATTATCTTCTTAATGACAAAAGTGATGAAAAACTCCCGCTTGGCTTTATTTCACTTTTGAAAGGAGATATCGCCCTGTCCGTCCGTCTTACGCTCTCGTTCAGTTTATTAATATATTCCTTATTGTTCTGGTCATAATGGACCTTTGAAATATTTGAATTGTTAATTTAGTTTGTGAACCAGTTCATCTGGTCAACCCTTTGAAATGTTAATTAATGAATTTATCGATACTATGTAACGAGTGATAGCGATAGTGCTATCGATACTTTTTGGAGTTAATCTGCGCTCTCTAGAAAAGCGGGACTTGCATATTGGCGGTCGAACGAACTGATTGTCATTAATTGGACAATAAAAATATAAATTCTGTCGAACTAAGTCAAAGCAGAGCTGATCTTGAAGGATTAATCCGGAGGGGATTATACTACAGGCTTGTGGAGGATTCTGGCTCGAACATTTGGCGCCCGAGCAGGGACCTAAGGATAAGGTTCAACCCGGCTGGAGCTCATTGTTGGAGCTCAACTTGATTACCTGGAGGCTGGACATATTGGCGGTCGACGTGCGAACCGTATCAACGGCAGCTCCAGTTCCGAATTGTGAGTAGCGATTGCTTGGTGCAACTAGTGTTTCTTGCAGGGCATGTAGATCTCAAATTCGGTGAGTGTAATTTATTAAATAAAGCACAGAAGTGTATGGTGATCAATTGGTGCATCGGCCTTAGTGTATGTGTATGTGAGTAGGGTCACACGTGTTTTCAGGTTAGAACTGCAAGTTGCAATTATCTAATAGACACACACATACAGACATACATACGCGTATGTATTGTAGCGGCACATTCGTAACTGACATCGACTTGACTGTGTTTGTGTTTTCTCTTTGCATGCTGGCCAAACGTGGCTTTAGGTAAAGGAAGAGAAGAAAAATAGCGGTTCTTATCACGCGTTCTTGGACAACCACGAAGGTTATCGCAAGGTTATTGGATAGAATTGTTTGCTCCAAATTTTGTTGGAGATATTAATAATAGCCTCACATATTGGTGGGCGGCTTAATTGCGCTATTTTAGTAGCAGAATATAGATATTTGAAAGGCTAGTTTGAGCGTTGGTTCTTGTGAAAAGGTAGCATAATGGCACCAAAAAGAAACAAGGAATGTGAAATGACTACTGCGCGAGACGGTATATTGAATTCTTTAAATAGAAACAAAAGTTATGTCACAAAAAATCATGCTTCCATGACAGCTGCAGAGTTGGAAGCTCGCCTCAGTCTCATCGAATCAATTTCACACAATTTTGCACCATCCAAGCTAAAATTGAACAAGACAACGATGGTTCTCTCGAGCTTAACACTCGCTCTGAGGCAGAAGAGTTATATTGTGAAATTAAGGCAAAGTTATTGAGTTGTATTGGGAAAAAGGGTCGTCGACAATCCAATGTAGACAAATTAAATAGCACCATGTTGCCGCGATCAACAAGACTTCCTACAATAAAAATACCTCAGTTTTTCAGGAAAGCTCACGGAGTGGACCAGTTGGTCCAACACATTCACAACACTTATAGACTCAGATGATGAAATGGATGAGCTATCAAAGATGATTCATTTAAGAGAGTCGTTAAGTTCTAGTCCCATAATAAGGGTCTCGAGTTGTCTGGAGACAACTACAAGGGCTTTTATATAAGAATGATAAAAATAAACCAATCATTCTGCAGGCTCATGTAAAAGGGAGTTGTTCAACTTAAAACGCATCAAGCATGCTGATTCAGAATCACTCCGGAGCCTTGTAGACAAGGTAAAGCTCTCAATTAGTGGCATAAGATCGCTCAGTGGAGAAGCGGAGTTGCTCAATTTGTTTTTATTTTTCATTTAATTCAAGGCAAGCTGGATGACGACACAGTAGATAGGTGGGACACTGAGTGGGATGGTAAAAAGTTGCATCATGGCCGATATTATCCCAATTTTTAGTCCAAAGAGGCATCAACTTAGCTAATCGCGAGGTTCGAGCATTCAAAAGGGAATCGAACCAACAGTAAACCCGAGCCAAAACAGGGCCAGTTTAGCTGCAACAGTTGGCAGCAACCACAACAATTCATGCTATTGTTGTTCTGGGGACCCATTTATTAAAGGCGTGTCCAAAGTTTAAAAGACTTCTCTCCGGTACAGAGATACCAGGAAGCAAAGAAACATGGTTTATGTTTAATCTTAGCAGTAAGCGACATACAACCAAGGTTGCACTGGATCACGTTGTGATCATTGCAACAAGCCACTAATAAATTGCTGCATATGGGAAATATTTCTAGGAAATTCCACAGAGTAGGTCCAAAGAATCGGCACCTAAGGTCAAAGAAGAATCTGATTCAAGTTCATTGCACAGCACGTTGCTAACCAGATCCTCAAACAACTTTCTTGCCACAGCGGTGGTGTTGATCAAGGATTGCAATGGAACTTATCATAGTTACGGTGTGTGTTGGATTCTGGGAGCCAACTCAATTTTTGACCGCAAGGCTTGGTGTCAGGTTAAAACTAAAAATGCAAGACAGTTGCTTACGTCTCAGTGGAATAGGAAATGCCACTTCCAATATTCTCGGCGAAGTTCAAGCAACTTTCAAGTCTCGAGTCACGAGATTCAAGCTTCTGCAGAATTTTGCGTATTGCCCGAAATAACTCAGTACAGTCAAAGGTCAAACTTAAGCTCGACTTGGGCACCTCCACATAGATTTAAACTTGCTGATCCTACATTTGATTCTGCAGACAACATTGATATGCTCATTGGAGTTTCATTGTTCTGCTTTAACTTAATGGTAGCAGGTCAAGTCAGACTAGGAGAAAGGCTTCGATAATGCAAAAGTCTGTACTAGGTTGGGTGGTGGTTGGTGAATGCTCTCCTCTGCAGCCAGCATTTCATTGCTAGTGCAGGAAAATGTGCAAAAACACATCCACATCTGATCAGTTGCTTGAAGCGAGTTCAGAGGTTTTTTAAATGCGGAAGCAGTGCAGCCAGAATGTAATCTGACAGAGGATGAAAAACAATGCGAAGCTAATTTCATTGAGAACGTTAGGCAAGATCCGTCCGGAAGATTTATTGTCAATCTTCCATTTAAAGATCCAAAACCCGAGTTAGGGGATTCATATCAAATCGCTCTTACCAGATTTCTAAATCTAGAGAAGAGACTGAACCGTAACAGTGTCTTAAAGGAGCAGTATGCTCAGTTTTTAAAGGAGTACGGGGACTTAGGTCATTTGGGACAGTTGAAGGCGCAAGGCAAAAGATGTGGAATATTGCATGCCACATCATCCAGTCATTCGTCCAGAGGTTTGACAACCAGCCACGTTGTCTTCGACGCCTCGTACAAGACCAAAAACGGGGTTTCCTTAAATGAGACAATGCTGGTGGGTGCTACATTGCAGCCCGACTTGTTTGAAATTTTGGTAAGATTTCGATTTTACAGATATGCCCTAACGGCGGACATCTCTAAGATGTATCGACAAATTTTGGTCGATGAATTGCAGTGCAATTACCAATGCATTCTCTGGCGAAGCAACAGTTGCGACCCAATACAATTACTTCGGTTAAAGACAGTCACATATGGAACTAGTTCTGCTCCTTTTCTAGCAGTGCGTTGCCTATTTTATTTGGCTGAAAGGCATGCAGAAAAGTTTCCGCTAGCAGCAGAAGCAGTCGACGTAGTTTTTATGTGGATGACATGCTGGGCTGAGCAGATTCCAGGTCTCAACTCCTTAAATTGTGGGAAGAAGTAACGAACCTATTAGGGAAATATTGGGAAAATTTGAGTTGCATGGAGGAGCAATTGCACAGAAGCATGTGGCAAGGCAGCCGACACGGAGCCTTGGGTGCTTCAAAGTGAAGACGCTGCCAAAACTCTGGGGATCAGCTGGATGTGAAGGAGGACACCTTTCAGTTCTCATTTGAGAATAAGTTTTCTCCTATTATCACGAAAAGAGTAATATTGTCAGAGCTGGCACAATTATTTGACCCTTTAGGGGTATTAAGTCCCATAATCGTGTTGGGCAAAAATTTTATGCAGGAGTTAAAGCTCCTAAGTTACAGTGGGATGAGGAGCTCGCAACGTTATGCAACGCAATGGCTCAAGTATCGAGAAGAGCTAAAATTGATAACGTTATGCGTCCTGCCCCGATCAGTGGTGAACGACGTAGCCGAAGTAGACTCTGTAGAGTTATTCGAGGTTTTTCCGATGCATCAAATCGAGCATATGGCGGAACAATTTATGCGCGCGTTATTGACAAGACGGGGAAAATTTCGGTTCACCTAGTAACAGCAAAATCGAGGGTGGCTCCTGTGAGAGCTATGTCTTTACCTCGTTTAGAGCTGCAAGGAGCTCTACTTATGACAAAGTTAATGCAAAGGGTCATTGCATGCATACACTTGAAGGTTGATCACGTGGGGTATTTTACTGATTCAACCATTGTGCTCAACTGGCTATCTTCTCATGCGAGTCGATGGACAACATTCGTTGCCAACCGAGTAGCCCAAATACAAGAATTGTCACAAATTAACGATTGGTTCAAGGTTGAATCTAAAATCGAATCCTGCCGACATAGTTTCGAGGGGTTTGTACCCTAGAGGGGGCTAAAAGATTCTTCATTATGGTGGCATGGGCCTGAGTTTTTAAGCAATTCTGCAGACGGTTGGCAGAAATGTCAGTGGTCGGGAGTTACAGAAGATACGCCTGAGCAAAGAAAGGAAACCTTTAGTCTAGCTGCATGTCAACCAGAAGAGGTAGTTGATGAAGTTGGAAACTGCATGTTTTCCAACGATTTTCTCAAGTTGCAGCGCGTGTTTAGTTATGTGTATCGCTGGAGAAGAGCATCTCTTGGTCCAATTCAAAGGGGCGAACTAACGGCTGCGAGAAATGTCTGGAGCTTACGTTATATTGTTTATAATTTGCAAATTCTTGCGTTGCGCAAAGAATTCAGTTGCCTACAGAGCGAAAAGATCATAAAATCTGCCAAGATCCAGCGCTTAAACCCTTTCATTCAGGTAGTAAGGAATTCCGCAAATGGGGTAGGTGGGCGTTTAACTAAGGCTGATGTCCCATTTGAGTTAAAGCATCCCATACTATTAATTGGTAATCATGTAGTGGTTAATGCGCTAATGGATTACATTCACCGAAAGAATTTGCATGCTGGAGTGCACTCTTTATGTGCATTCGTGCGACAGAAATACTGGGTCATCAGCTGCAAAAAGCTAGGCTCCAGAAAACGGTAGGAGCTGCATCACATGTTTTGGTCTTCGGCCCATCCGGGCGAACCAGGCGATGGCGCCACTACCAGCGAGCCGCGTTAGAGGGATATTGCCACCCTTTCAGAGGGCTGGAATGGACTTCGCGGGACCATTGTGGATGCATGTTAATGTTCGAGGCAAACGTCCAGTAAAGTATATCTGTGCGTCTTCGTATGCTTCCTAACGAAGGCTTGTCATCTTGAGATCGTGTCGGATCTCAGCACCAATGCCTTCATAGCCTCGCTTAAAGCGGTTTTTGGAAGACGTGGACTCAGTACGGACTTATACTGCGACAACGGCACCAATTTTGTGGGTGCAGCGCGCGAGCTAAATCGCCTATTTGACAGCGCCTATCAGCGTCCTATACTAGATGCCTGTAGCCAGCGTGGAGTCAATTTCCACTTTATCCCTCGGGCTCGCCTCACTTCGGGGGCTTGTGGGAAAGCGCCGTGAAGTTGCTAAGCAGCTTTGGTGAAGTGTGCTAACAGCACTGCTCTTAACTATGAGATTTGGCGACTGCGGTAGCTCAAGTGGAAGCTATCATGAATTCAAGGCCCTTGCATCCTTTCTCATCTGATGCAAACGACTTAAGCACCCGGCCATTTCTTGGTTGGCCGTCCGCTTAACGCTTTTGTGGAACCATATGATGAAGAAGTGCTCAAGCTTTCCTTGACCAATCACTGGAAACGGATTCTGGTGGTGCAAAACGCGTTTTTGGAAGCGTTGGTCGTCGGAATACCTCACGTTGCTTCAGAACGGACTAAATGGATAGTCGCCTCGAAAACGTGAAATTGGGTCCTCGCGCTAATCGCCGAAGACAATCTGCCTCCCGGGCAATGGCTGCTTGGAAGAGTCCAGGAGCTGCATGCGGGGACCGATAGCGCCGTCAGAGTTGTGACGTTGAAAACCAAAAATGGACTTCTTAAGCGAAACGTTCATAAGATTTGTCCCTTGCCGTTGAGGAATGAAGCCGAGATGTTGGTTGGAAGGAGCTTCCAGGTCGGGAGCATGTTCTGGTCATAATGGACCTTTGAAATATTTGAATTGTTAATTTAGTTTGTGAACCAGTTCATCTGGTCAACCCTTTGAAATGTTAATTAATGAATTTTATCGATACTATGTAACGAGTGATAGCGATAGTGCTATCGATACTTTTTGAGTTAATCTCGCTCTCTAGAAAAAGCGGGACTTGCATATTGGCGGTCGAACGAACTGATTGTCATTAATTGGACAATAAAAATATAAATTCTGTCGAACTAAGTCAAAGCAGAGCTGATCTTGAAGGATTAATCCGGAGGATTATACTACAGGCTTGTGGAGGATTCTGGCTCGAACACTTATAGTCACAAAGGAGAAATAATGCCACCAATGAATGAGAAATAACGCCCGCGGGTGTAATTTCACTCTCAAAAGTGAAATAACGCCACTCCAAAAAGTAAAATAAAGCGCGCGGGTGTTATTTCACTTTTGAAAGTGAAACAACGCCCGCGGGAGTAATTTCACTCTCAAAAGTGAAATAGCGCCCGCGGATATTTGACGGGGGGGGCACCCCCCCTTTGCACAGGTAATTGCAATGTATAAAAGTTGTTGGGGTTGTGTACTTTTACCTAATACTGCGTAACCCTTTCAAAGGGATCTAGTTTTTTCAGGCCATGACTATTTTACCTGTTGCTACCTGTGTTCCTTTTGTACATACTTATAAAGGGCTTTCGCCAGTCAAGGCAGATTATTCAGATTTGAACAGTCGAGCGAAGAAGTCGAGCAATTAGTGAAATTTGTATTATTGAAAATGGACATCACCATGACAAGGAAACGACTCTGATGACAGTGCCAACACAAAATAAATGGAAATTAGAAGGAAACAGGATATACAACAGCAGTTTTCTGCGGAGCTTGGGCTAAGAGTCGACTGCCCGAAGCAGGGCTATGGAAACACGAATGATGGAACACGAATGATGGAAGTCTCGGAGGTTCTTCGACAGCGATGGGGCAACTGCTCAAATAACAGGAATTCATCTGGATGTAATCAAATGGTTTAAGATCATTCTCAATGTCTTAAGCTGCGGCAAAAATGTTGATGCATGCAAATATGAAAACTATACCAAGGAGACAAGAGATCTTTTACGTACAAAGTTTCCAGAGAAAAAACTTACTCCTACAGTCCATTAAATATTAGATCATGGAGAGCGTCTAATGCAACACCAACTTTTATCGATGGGAGAGTTGTCAGAAGAAGCCCAAGAATCTAAAAACAAGGACTACAAAATATAATGGTATGCGAGCACGTGCAAAATATCTCGACATCAAAAAAACTCGGACCTTTTCCACATGTTGTCGGCCTTTTCTGATCCCCGTATCTCTTCTCTCAGACACATCAGGACAATCAAGGAATTAACCAACGAATATTCACAAGAAATATTAAGTCTATTAAGCACTAATGATATGAATACCTATATTGACAACATTTTAGAAGAAAATTAACTATTCCCAAATTGGAATTAATTTTGTCTGCAAAAAAATTTTTTTAGTAATCTAAAATGATCATTTTATAAAATTTTGTTAATTTTAAATAATTTTAAAACTTCATTTTTAATTAATTGATTTAAAAAACAATTAAAATATTTTGCCTATTTCATGCAATCTTTTCAGTGTACTAAACTATCTACTTTGGCAGCCGATCCTGAAACACCCTGTCGACCTACAAAGTTGAACGTACGCTCATTTTGAAGCTACAGGAATTCTCTATCGTCGTCCCTTTGAAACGTTATCATGAAACGTACACATGAAATTCAGAAAAATGCATGAAATCTTTATTTGAATCGATAGTACGGACCATACAATTTAATGTTTGAAGATTATTTCATGCAAATGTTGACTGTGACTGCGTCTCAAATGGTCCATCCGCTTAGTCCAATTTTGGCATGCTCTTTCCAACATTTCGGCCGGTATCTCACGAATAAATGATTCAATGTTGTCTTCCAATGCGTCAGTTGAAGCGGGCTTGTCTTTATAGACAAGAGTTTTAACATTAGCCCCACAAAAAATAGTCAAAAGGCGTTAAATCGTAAGATCTAGGCAACCAATTGACCGGTCCCGAACGTGAAATAAAATGTTCACCGAATTTTATTATAAATAAGTCCATTGTTGCGCGTGCTGTGTGGCATGTGGCACCGTCTTTTGAAACCATATGTCATGCAAGTCAAGCTCTTGCATCTTGGGCAAAAAAATTGGATATCATCTCACGGTAGCGCTCACCATTCACAGTTACGTTACGATTCGCATCATCTTTGAAGAAGTAGGGTCCAATACTGCCACCAGCCCATAAACCGCACCAAACTGTGACTTTTTCTGGATGCATTGGTAGCTCTTGCAATGCTTCTGGCTGATATTCACTCCAAAATCGGCAATTGAGTGCTAGCTTATGTCGACTGGTCCATAATGAAGCCAAAATGTAGCTTCGTCGTTGGCGCCATTGCAGTCATTTGACAAAAGCCTCCTTTTTTCACTGGCCTTTTCGTGCTAAAATTAGAACAGTTTGCGGGGCTCGACGTTTTGGGGCTAATTCTTCGGCCAACTTTCCAAGAGCCCATTCACCAAAACTTCTACGTTGCGGTATGTCGTTCGGCTTCAATTCTTGCACCAGCTGTATTTTGAAAGGCTTCACACCTAAATCCTTCCGCAAAATTTTCCACGTTGTTGAGTAACAGAGGCCCAATGGCTGCGTACGGCGACGAATCGATAATTGATGGTCATCATTAACACTGGCCGATACAGCTGCGATATTTTCTTCAGTTCGCACTCTACGTAAGCGTGTTGGTGGTTTAATGTCCAACAATGTAAATTTGGTGCGAAATTTAGTCACAATAGCCCGAATAGCCGCTTCAGTGGGTCGATTAAACTGACCATAAAATGGAAGAAGCGCGCGATGAACTTTCTTAACAAAGCACGCATTTTGATAATAAAATTCAATAATTTGCAAGCGTTGTTCGTTTGTAAGACAATTCATGGTCAAATTATAGACCAAACTGAAGATGTTTGACAGTGAAACAAAACACGAAACGTTCGTGAGCTGTTTAAACCAGTGTTGCCAAAAATATAATAGCTAAAAAATCACCCTTTAGAACGAATAATTTAAGTACGAACGCTCTTGGAAAAAAATTTTTCGTTCTTGAATTTTCAAGAATTTCGCTCTTGAAATCGAGCTAAATTAGTTCTGTTTGGTGTTTGTAGGACTGGAGGGTGAGGAAAAACAAACTGAGAGAGGAGAGCAAGCACATTTGAGAGAATAGCGATAAACCCGCTCTCACTGCATAGTTTTTTTTTGGAAGAGGGGTGTGTGCGGAATCAATCGAGTGAAGAGCGCTCAGTTAGTTTATAACGTGATCCCCACAGCCCCGAGAAACCAAAATTTGACGATTCAAGCCGAATGCGTGCCGAGCAAAGCCTCAAAGTGTGTTAGAGAGAGACAGAGAGAGCAGAGGCCCCTTCTGGGGGAACCCGTTTATAATAAAATTGCTGTTGTCTAAGCAGTGTGTAAGTCTGTGAGTGAAGTCTTTCGAGGTCCCGAGTTCGAGTCGCAGTAAAAGTAAGTAAAAAATAAAAAAAATTTTAAAAATAATTCACAATGATTGGAGTGGTGGGATGGTACCAACCCCTCCCACCCCCACAAAATTCCCGGGCAACCCCTCTCCCCCCCCCCCTCTCCAAATCAAACAAAAAAAAACCCCCCCCTCCATTTTTTTACTGACAAGGGAGTCTTGGATCAAGAAAAACGGGATCAAACAATTATACTGGATTAAGAATTTCGTTCTTAATATCGAACTTGAGTACGAAAATTCTTGATCCATTATGAAATTCTATTTTTCCTCTGAGGGTATCTGTTCTTTATCGACTTCAAAGCGGCTTTCGACACAATCGATAGAAGGGCTCTACTGTTGAATATATAATTACAGAATCTCAACGAAAATACTAACGACAACCTGTACAGTGAGAATCGCACTGCCGTGTGGGACGGCAAATCTGTTTCAGAGTGGTTTGAGACCAATACAGGACTAAAACAAGGGTGCCTTCTCAGCCCATTGCTTTTCTCGCTATTTGTTGACAATATTACGGAATTTCTGCCAGGAGGGTGAAAATCGGAACACAAATTGTCAAGGTACTTACTCATGTATGCAGATGACATGGTGCTTTTAGCGGACAGCCTACAGAAGCTTCAAGAGATGATCATCCGCACTCATGAATACTGGGGCACATGGAATTGGCAGATTAACCTCTATAAATCAAAAATAATGTGCGTAAAAGATGCAAGAGGGTCACGAAATGAGAAGTGGACTTTAAACGGCACCGAAATCGAAGTGGTCAAAGAGTATAAATATCTAGGCGTACTATTGACCCCATCAATGAATTTTACCAAACATGTGCGACAAAGACTCAAAGATGCCAAGCTAGCAATAAACAGTACATAGAGTTCATTTATACCAAAAAAGGATGTGAAAAGCAGAGCAAAGTTCAAAATCTTTGAAGCAATTTCGCCATCTATAATGTGCTACGCCGCTCAAATATGGGGACATACGCAATATGAAGATGTGGAAAAACTACTGATGGGGCTTATAAAACGAATGTTTAGGCTGCCAATAAATACGCCGAACTATGCTATTATTCTGGAAACTGGGCTCACGCCCTTTAACGCAAATACCTAAAGCCGGGTATCCAGCAACGCAAAACCAAAAAATGGGCCTGGCCAAAGTTCATATGAAAAAAATGTGCCAGGAATTTTCTGTTTAAGCTCTTCGGAGATCGCAAAAAGCGCTCGCAAACTCTTCATATAAAAATGACACTGTAAAACCGCTCGCAAAATTTTTTTGACGTTAAACGTTTTGCGACTAGTTTGCTGACCAGCAAACGCGGGGTTGTAAAATCCACTTTGACGCCTCGCGTTGCCAACTACTTTGCACATGTGGATTTTATTGAACAGCTGTTCGAGTTTGTTTGGGCGCCCAAACTAATAAAATTTATTTATTTTGACGGTCGGTAGAGCAAAAATATGTCAAAAAAAAAAGAAAAACTCGATTGAAGCGCTTTCATGAGGAAGAAAAACAGCTAATTATCTGGGGCCTCATCAATATTTTGAGTATTTAGATTCAGTTGCCATAGCCAGTCTGAAATCCAAAAAGGCAGCAACAAATTTGTTGCTTCCAACGGCCAATGTCGATGAAGAGAAACCACATTAATATATATGTACTAACGTTTATGAAATAAAAACAAATAAATAATGAAAATAAGTAACATTTATTATTAATCTGCACCGGGTGCTTTGTTTTGGAGCCAATTAAAACTGTTGGCGTTCATTTTGAAGTTTTGAATGAACACTTCTGTGACTCGAACTATTGGTGAAATCACATTAGATCTTACAATCTCTCTTAGGTATATCGATATACTCTTATCGTTAGCAAATCTTTCAAATATGCCAACTGAGACGCTAGCGTCTGCTTCTTGTATGCTCTGCCTTCCTCATCCAAGGCAATTTGTGCGGCATAAATGAAAGTTTTGATGCAAAATCTGTAATATAGGGGGACAATTGCCTCCTGGCTTCGCCATTGGACCTTACTGATCTCCATTTCATAAACAAATTTTTTATTGTTGCGACTTGAAATCCTCATTAAATTGTTTGTAAGCCGGGGAAGTGTGGACCGTACCTTTAAAAATTACCAATAACGCCTTATTCTTGGTATTTTTTGGCTGTCTTAGCACACTATTTTGTTTTTACGATCCACTTTCGTAATAAATGGCATTTTCGTGCGCACAAACTGTTTGGCGTTCTCCGTACCATTTTTACGATTTCGTTTGTTTAGTATCCTGCAACTTGACCAAAATCCACACTTTGTATAGATAGCGGCGTATCGCTAGCGTCGTTTCTAAGGCGTGTGTGGAACCTAAAACAGCTATTGCACAGCTCAGGAATATATTGTTGACAATTATTTTGGATGTGATGAGCGCATAGATGGAGGCAAATGGGGGTGGAGAACAAAGCAAACGCCAGATAATGTTCATATAAATATAATACAAGATTTAATTTAATTAAAATAATAATACATGCAGCAGATTCATTTGGCCAAGGTACTGATCCGGCTGGTGAGCTCTTGTTCTTATCTTGCATTCAAATATAACAGACTTCATTTAATTGGCTACCAACCATTGAGTCTTATTTCTTTTCGGGCCACACTGCATCGGCCCAATAATTTAGACCGAATTGTGAGAGCAATGTGGCTGATGTCGAGGTGTGATGTCATCACACCCGATCGCTCAATCAATAATAAACCACTACACGCGTCGTACTGAAATTAAATCTACAATGATAGACCGAAGTTGGTTTAACGTTATTTTGTTAAAATTTAAATTAAATTCAAGCTTGGTCAAAATATTTTACTTAGGTTCCACAACATCAAAATAAATACCAAATTCCTGGCAGGAATGTTCCGCAGTGCTGGATACACTAGCAGAGAAGCCTTAGAAAATGTTTTAAATGGAAAAACTGGCAAAATATTTCTTGGCTTAGTGAAGTAAGGTTCCAGATGAACTATAGTATCTCAATAAAATTTAATTTTCTAATTTTATTATTTCTTGAAGTGGTCACCTCATATTTGGACGCCCACTACGATGTTCAGCACAGCTCAAAACCACCTCGCTCAAACTCCCCCACCCGATATTTTATTGTTGTAAACGAGGGAGCAGAATTACGTAAGTTAAAATCCAAATTGCTGGACTAAGACCTTTATTTAAAACTATTGTATCACATAACGATGACCAATTTTGTCCATGTTTGCAAATCAATAACAAGCGTTCTCAGAATTCCTAAAAATTCAAGAGCGACTAAATTTTTTTGAAGGTTCGTTCGAACTTACATAATTTTTTAGTGGATAAGACTTCATGTACATTTTTTTAACTTTCTTGTGATCATTAATAGAAAATTTGCTATGGTATAGCATTATAGTTAAATATCATATCATATATCAACAATCCTCGTTGCAATACTTTATCAATATTAATTTTTATTTGTTGTGAACGTCTCCCACCGCTTACCTGTTGAGCCAGTGCTCAGATATAAATATTAACACGAAGGTAGGCTTTCAATGTTTTCAGCAGGAATAACGCTCGTTCAGCTGTTGCCGATTTGACAAGCATCGTCGAGGACAATAACAACAAAAGTGCAACATTCTGGAAAATATAATTGAATTTCATTAATTTTATAACCTCCCTGCCTCAATAGCAGTCTTAACATTTTTTAAACCACAGTTCGCGCAATTCTTGAGCCATAAAATTATTTCTGGTTTTAGCTCGGTTTCGCTGCAATTGTTCGTCGTTCTCATAAATTTTGGCAGCCTCCACTATTTTTAAATTGTGGCACTGTAAAGAAGTTCAGTATGTCATTAAGAGCCTGCACTTACCTTCGCTTATCGCTAGAGTACATTTTGAGGCAAAAAGACAAATTTCTACTAGAATTTTTCAGTGAAGTTTGAAATGCTGAACTCGAAAATCGATTTCCAAAATTTTTTTTTGGGATTGTGTTTAAAATATAAAATAATTTTATTATTTTTAAGGGGGTATTCTAAGTACACACAGACAATTTCAGGCTGCGCGGTACCTAGACAAGGTGGCCTCTCATTCCAACAAACTTGCCAGACGTCTCCTCAAAAGGCGGAGGATAAACGGTATCAGGCAAGGCTCCTAAGAGTCCACCCAAGTGACCTTGCCAATAGAAGGATCTAGCGAAGATACTCCCATAATCTTTTCACTTTTCACTTACACTGTACAGAAACTTACCGGCTAGACAAACCTAAAACACTTACCTGCTTAATTGTATCACCCAAGTTTATCGCAGTTAGTCTTAAGTTAAAATCCCTACTATAAGACAAGCACAACATTTTAAACACACCCTAAACTTAAATAATATTGTACAATTTATATGAATATTCCCTACGTTACAAGTTAGCTTTAAGAAGTAACAGTAAGGTGCTAATTTCACAAATAAATGTCTTAAACCAAAAAAAAGTCAATTCGGCAATTATTTTCGAAGATATACGCACATTTGTAAAGACGCTCAAGTAAATTTACAATGCTGCTAAAACTATAATCGCGTTATTCCAGATACTACTTTTTCCTTCACGATTGACATGATTTCTCAAGTTCCAATGGACCAAATAACTTGAAATTTTGTGTGGGCCTTTCTTATACATCAATCAATACATCCCTCTATGGTCCGAACTAGGATTATTTAAATATTTTGATTTTAAGTATTTAAAAAAATTTAAAACTAAAAAAAATGGCATAAAAATTATTCTTTTTTTTCAAACCGTCACCATTTTGCGAAAAAAAATTTTTATCCTAGTTCGGGGTATAGCGATATTCTTACTATTTAAGCATCTGGTTTCCAATCTTTTTTCGGATGACTAGAAAGATGGGGCTTCTTCGCAAGACAGGAACTTTCCTGTGGTTAAGGGAGCGTATGTAGCTTACTGCGCCTCAAGTCGACACACACCTCCATGTGGTAACCCCTGGTAACAGAGCGATGCATCCGCAAAGCTGCTGGCTAACGTGAGCGGCGATCCTACCCTGGGACAAATAGGGGATGTAACTACGGGCTTGGCACCCGATTCTCGTCTATTTCGTCCGCCAATGAAAACTAAAACAATGCCTCGGATACGGACCCCCCGACGACGACCTTCGCAAACGTTTTAAGGACCACGATTTAAGGATATGCACCTGGAATGTTCGCACTCTCAATAGAGAGCGCGCGGATTCCAAGCTGGTGGATGTCCTCGAGGAAAATTCATCGGGCGTTACCGCACTTCAGGAAATAAGATGGACTGGACAGGGGTGTTGGAAGATAACTTTCGAAACCAACGCCCCATGGGAGATCTACTACAGTGATTCGAAGCACGAGTTTGGTTGCGGCTTTGTAGTCAACAAAAGACTGTGCCGCTCTGTCATCAGCTTTACACCAGTTGACAAGCGACTTGCCGCACTCAGACTTAAAACAAAATATTTTAATATTAGTCTTATCTGTGCGCACGCCCCGACAGAAGAAAAGAACGATTCGGAAAAAGACGAATTCTATGAGCGCCTAGAAGACCTATAAGCGCTGCCCCGACCACGACATCGAGATCAATCAACACGAAACCAGATTGATCACGTTATGATAGACGGACGGCACTCATCGAGTGTTCTTGATGTACGTGCGCTCCGAGGAGCCAATATTGAATCGGATTACTACCTTGTTGCAGCCAAAGTACGCACACAGCACATGCCGCACAGTCTAACACACGCCGAAAGTACGGTGTCCAGGTTTATGGCATCGCCGCAAAGACGCACCTAAACAGGATTAGAGTATTCCAGGCCAAGTTCCTAAGGAGGATCACTGGAGCCGAGTGGTTCATCCGAACTCGGGACATCGAACGTGAATGTGGTGTACAAATGATAGGAGATACCATAAATAACCAGGCAGCGAGGTACCTGGATAAAGTCGCCGCACACCCAAACAACCTCGCCAGGCGCCTACTCCGCACGCGTAGAATAAACGGGATAAGGGCAAGACGCAGGCTGCAAAGAACTCACCCAGGTGACCTGGCAAACCGCAGGATTTAGCTCTAAAACACACAACAAACAGAACATACACAACCTGACTAAGATTTGAACCAACCGGATAAACAACTCACAACAAATACTCACCTTTACCAACTTAGCACAACAAAAGCTGATACCAGTAAGCTAAGCACTACCTAAAACAAAATACAAACACAAAAACTCGTAATAATACATTAAACTTAGAATTTAAAACCCTTAAGACTAAGCACACACAAAAACAAAACCCAAACATGTAACATAATAACACTTAGAAAATAATCCTCCCCCTACAATACACGTTACCATATAAGTAACAGTAAATTGTAAAATTTAGCTAGGTAACTAAATAAATAAACTAACATTAAACAATTAAAAAAAAAAACACCGGAAGCCTACTCAGCATAACTCACCCAGCTGCTCAGGAAAACCCCACCTGGCCCTTCTGGTGTAGGCGAACAGTGGAAGCATTTTTCACACTCTATGAGTTCAGCTGCCGAGGAGATTCTCAGATTTTGCCGAAAACTACCGAAAACAGTCATGGTACGATGATGAGTGCCGCCGCGCTACCGCAACGCTGGCTGTTAAGGAGCGATACCGGGAGAAAAGGAGAAGCGCCTTTTCAGAAGGAAGAAAAATGAGCAGGAAAGGCGCATGAGGGAGAAAGTCGAAGTGCTGTTCGGAAGGAGTGAGACTCAAAAATTCTACCAAAAGATTAGCCAACTATCCGAAGGTTTTAAGCCCAGAGTCACACTATTGAAGGACGAGCACGGAAATCTGGTCAGAAATCCGGAAGTGGCACTAGACAAATGGAGAAACTATTTCTCTAACCTGCTGGGAGGTGATGACGAACACAATGCCGCCTCTGGGGAAGTAGCGACACCACCAATCGATAACATAGAGATAGACCCGCCGGACCATAATGAAGCCTTGTTAGCCATAAAAAGGCTAAAAAATAACAAATTTGCTGGCGCTGATGAGCTGCCCGCTGAGTTGTTCAAGGCTGGCGGTGAGGAGCTGGTAAGGCGCACGCACCAACTCCTTTGCAGAGTATGGTCCGAAGAAAGCATGCCCGAAGATTGGAATCTAAGTGTACTCTGTCCAATCTATACATCTATATAAAAGTGAAAGTATGTTTGTCCCTTATGGGCGTCTAAACCACTGAACCGATCTTCAAGAATTTTTCACAGTAAGTCCATGTCGATCATGAAAGTGTCTAGGCTATGTCTCATGTCTGTGAAATGGTCAAAAAAACGCGAAATTTGTAAAATTATACCGTTTATCCAATTTCAATGAAAATTTGGGAATGGTTGAACGCTTGCCCGGGAAGGTTTCTAAGTTGTAAAAATTTGCGGAAAACTGTCCAAAAACCGCGAAAATTGCAATATTTACGTTTTCTCTAAAACTTTGGGAAATTGATCGACGCTTGCCGGGGAAGGTTTCCAAGTATAAGAAACCGCGAAACTTGCAAAATGTTCGTTTGTTATAAAACTTTTGAAGAGGTTTGGACGCTTGCGATTGGAGGATTCTGATTTGAAGAAATGGGCGGGAAATAGTCCAATAATTCAAAAACTATACCGTTCATCCGATTGCGATGAAATTTTGGTCAATGGTTAGACGCTTGGCCGCGGAGGTTTCTAAGGTCCAAAAATCGCGAAATACGCAAAATTATACCGTTCATCCCATTGCAATCAAACATTGGGGAATGAATTTAAAGCTTGCTCGGGAGGGTTTCTAAGTTGAAGAAATTTGCAGAAAATTGTCCAAAAGCCGCGAAAGCTAAAAAATTTGCGGTTTCGGTAAATCTTTGGATAGTGGTTCGACGCTTGCCCGAAAAGGTTTTCAAGTAGAAGATAAGGGCGGAAAATGGTCCAAGAACCGTGAAATTTGCAAAATGTTCGATTTCGATGAAGCGGAAATGGTCATAAAACCGCGAAATTTCAAAAACTTTACCGTTCATCCGATTGCCATAAAACCAAAATCGCGAAATTTGCAAAATAGCCTTATGAGTATTTATGAAAGCTCTTAGTGCTTATATTACGATGCCGGCGTTGGAAAATGGAAGCTGTAGATTACACGGTCAAAAATTGCGAAATTTCAAATTTTTGTTGGAGCCTGGTCCAAAAGTTTCCGATGAGTGGTTATGTTTTTTTGAAAGTATGGTTGATCAAATTTATTTAAACCTTTTGTACATTATTAAGCATACTTTTAACTATATTCTGTAATTTTTTCATGTCGAAATATTGCAAAACATCTGATCACTGTATCTCGGTCGAAAATTATCTGAAACCAAAAACCATTAAAATTTAGACAAAGTATTATCAAATCCTCCCCCCAACGTTCTCCGATTATTTTTTTTTCATTTAAAAATTTTTTGTGGCCATCTAAAGTGTAAACTGCGATTTTCCACGAAAAATTCCGCCATTTTGTGGGTGGGAAACCCCCTTAATGTAAAAAAAAAAATTTTACTAAACGTTGGGGGGAGGTATTTTATATGTAGAAAATGTGTACCAAGTTTCAAATGAATCGGTTTAGTAGTTTTTAAATGACAGTGATCACGGACTTTGAAAAAGTAGTTTTGAGAAAAACAATGTATAGTATACATACAAATATACCTGCGCTAAAGGACAGGGGACTAACTATAGACCATAACTTCAAGAGTTTTGCTCCGATCGACTTAAAATTTTGAGAGTATATTCTTGAAATGTTTAACAATAAGATAAGACAAAAAAAAATTCGATTTTTCGAAAGTGTAAACCCGTATGGATGATAACGCTCCAGCAAAACGGGAGTACAGTCGGAATCCGAACGAGTTAGGAGGCAATCCCGGGCGGGGTCGACCAAAGCAGAGATGGCGCGACCAGGTGCAGGGAGATATTGCGGTGCTGGGTGTGTCCTCCTGGTGGAATGTCGCTCGGGACAGTGGCGAGTGGCGGGCATTAGTGGCAGCGGCAGAAACCGTAAAACGGTTGTGATGATTTTTATTACCATCGATGCCAAAGAAGAATAAGAAAGGTAGAAATCGTGTCAAGATGGAGGCACTCTTTTTGTAAACAGCGTGTAACTTTTTTAATTTTTTTCCCCATTTTTATTTTTATTTTATTTATTGTTAAAATTAAGAAACATTTAAGAGAAAAAATTTTAGTAAAAATATTTATAGTTTTTTTTTATTGAATACTCCCTTAAGCCATTTCTCAATTCAGAAACAGACTGGTATGAATCGAAAGGATATTGAATTTCTAATCATCGCGGAAAACATTGCGGCTTAGTTTTTTGAGGTACTTAGAGCAAAAATAATTGTCTTAGGTAATATTTGATCTGGAGTTGTATACCGATTGAAATCATTTTAATAAAGCAATGTGTCTTTCTAATATTTTAACAGTTCAGTTTTGGCCTTATCAACATTTGAACCGATTTTAGAGTAATTTTATCTTTCTGCCAGTTACCCCACCAAATGCCATTGGAATTATCTTGTTTAGTTTGAAAGTAAATCCCGTTTAGTTGACTGAAAGTATAAAATTGGCTTTTTTATGATAAGATAGTTTCAGTTAAGCAAATCACACTCACCAGCCCTTTTTGGAAGGTCCCCAAAAATAGCAATACTGGTTACTATTATTAAATTTACACAGGTAAATATACGTAAATGTACAGTTAACATGCGCTCGCAATGCATCGCCGGCGTTGCCTGAATATGCTC
Source organism: Lordiphosa collinella (assembly GCA_018904265.1). Lineage (NCBI taxonomy): Eukaryota > Metazoa > Arthropoda > Insecta > Diptera > Drosophilidae > Lordiphosa > Lordiphosa collinella. The sequence goes on along the minus strand of JAEIFV010000441.1, from coordinate 229,166 downwards.
CTAACGTTTTTAATTTATATTCTTCATCTTTGCTGTCAATAGCAAAGTGATCGTAGCGAGCATATCGAATTTGGTCATCGAAGTCTACGAGATGAATATATAATTCACAACGCTGATTTGTTGTCAGTTGATGAACATTCTCAAGACCAAGCCAAAAATCTCCCTTGGAATCGCCAAAACTCTTATAAAAATCTTCAACTTCCTTTACAGTAAAACTTATTTCTCCATTAAAGCGACGTTGCATAACCAACCAACCTGGTCCCGCTATGCCGTTTTCTACAGGCGCTATAAAAGGAATTATGCCAGGAGACTCAACTAGTTCAACACCGGAGTACTTTTCTGGTTCAAACGGCAACCAAGTAGAAGAGCCGCTTACGTAGCTATTAGTTATGTTTAATAATTGATTATTCTTAAGTTTTGCTTCAGCTGCTTTAGCTTTCGATTCCCATTTGGATAACTTTTCGTTCGTTTCATTAATAGTCTTCTCGAGAGCACACATTTCCTTTCGACAGTTTTCGATGGTAAGATTCTGATCCTTGTGTTTGTTGGCTTCAGATAGCAAATCGTCCTGCAATTTGGATAAATGATTATCCTTTTCCTTTATAATTGCCTCATAGGCGGTCTTAACGTCTTTGATCTTTGCTTCAGCTGCTTTAGCTTTCGATTCCCATTTGGATAACTTTTCGTTTGTTTCATTAATAGTCTTCTCGAGAGCACACATTTCCTTTCGACAGTTCTCGATGGTAAGATTCTGATCCTTGTGTTTGTTGGCTTCAGATAGCAAATCGTCCTGCAATTTGGATAAATGATTATCCTTTTCCTTTATAATTGCCTCATAGGCGGTCTTAAGGTTTTTGATCTGTTCTTCAGTGGATGTGAGGTTTTGGTCAATGGTCTTAGATTGTGTGTGGGATTCCGCTTGATTAGTTTCCGCTTGAATCTCTGTAGTTATTGATGAAGTTTTTAACAAATCAATGGTATTTTGCAATTCAATTGCCTTCTTCAAGGCCAGTATGAGATCATCCTTATCCCTGCATTGGCTGCTTCTTAGCTTGAGTAGCTCATCCTTTAATGCACTGCATTGGCTGTCTTTGAGTTTTATTATATTGTTAGCCCGATGTAGTATCAATTGTAGTTGGTGGTAACAGTTTTCTTTACATTGATAGTCCAAGCCCTCAAAACCATCGGCCAACTAAAATATATTTGATTTGAAATCACAAATTTGGCATTGACTTTCATAACTTACCGAGCTATTGTCAGAAATAGACTCCTCCGGTGTTTCCCCAAGACTTAACAACATCAGATTCAATGTAGCTTTGTCCATTTTGGCAGCAAAGTAAAAACTTTCTTCTCAGAGTATGCAAGCGACTTAGTGCAAGTAGAAGATGCGTATGTGCAATGCATACATACATACATATATACAGAAGAGCACCTACATGTATGTGCATACAAACACTAGCTTAATTTTGCGCTGGTTTCTGTGAAAACATCTGCAGTCTACTTACAATTTTATTGCCTGGACTAGAGTAGGGAATATGCACATAAACACGAGTAAGTACTTTAGTTTTAGCCAGCAGTTTAGTAGGATTCCCGAAAATCACGAGCACTTCCGTAGTGTGACCATAGGATGCAAGCAAAAAAATACTAAAACCCAAGTGTGCAAATGCAAATGCTCAATAGAGATGGGACTGTGATCAATCTGATCAGCATTTCGTGGGAATAAAAAAAAAGGACGAGCATCAAACCAGAATCAGTACCAAAATAGTTACCATCAATGAATGCTTGGAAAATTGTATATCATTGCACATTAGGCCCAATGGCCGATTTTTTGGCATAACACCGAAAATTTCATTGAAATAAAACTCATTTTATTTATGATACACCTTTTAACTACATCTATACATCTATACTTACATATATATAAAAGTAAAAGTATGTTTGTATGTTTGTCCCTTATGGGCGTCTAAACCGCTGAACCGATCTTCACGAATTTTTCACAGTAAGTTCATGTCGATCAGGCACGTGTCATGGGCTATGTCTCATGTATGTGAATTGGTCCGAAAACCGCGAAATTTGCCAAATTCCACAGTACATCCGATTGCAATGAAACTTTGGGGAATGAATTGAACTCTTGCCTAGGAGGGTTTCTAAGTTAAAGAAATTTTCGGAAAATGGTCCAAAAATCCCGAAAAATTTTACGGTTTCGGTAAAACTTTGGGGGATGGTTCGACGCTTGCCCACGACGGTTTCCAAGTAGAAGAAATGGTCGGAAAATGGTCAAAAACCGCGAAATTTGCAAAATGTTCGATGCAATGAAACCTTGGGAAACGGTTGCCCGCGAAGATTTCTAAGGTCCAAAAACCGCGAAATTTGCAAAATTACCTTATGGGTTAAAATGAGTATGAAAGCACAAAATGCTTATATTACAATGCAGGCGTTGGTAAATGGAAGCCACCGACTACAGGGTCAAAAAAATTGCGAAGTTGCAAATTTTTGATTTTAGCCTGGATTATTCTGAAGACTTGATAGACGCCAATTGTAGACGGAGGTATAAACAAAACAGTCAAAAAAGTCACGAAATATGCAAAATATTCATGAGTTTAGATTATCACGAGGACGGGTAAATAGAGGAACAGATTTGATGGTACAAAATGTTTATATCGATTTGCAGCCATCACTAACTTGAATATTATCGCTCTAATAAGAATCATAAGATGATCCCGGGCGAAGCCGGGTTTTCAGCTAGTAGACTATAAACAAAGCATCGGAAAATATTTTCGACTGTTTGGCGACCCAGAAATTGTTATCGAATTACATAAGGTTACAAAAAAGGCAACGGTAATTGTCTAGAACATGGACCTGTGCTCAAAAAATTCCAAAAACCAAGCCTTCGAAGGACGGAGAATGATGAAGAATTACACCCTGTAACAGCGAAAATATACTTTTGAAATGACCCGTACGTTGTTAAGAAGGTCGAGTATAGCATTGCCTCATACTTGGTTTCTTCCTAACACCCCCAAAAATCTGATGGTATGGCCCAAAAACCGCTTTTTGCATATTTTACTCACTTAAATTGAAATAACTCGCGCATGGACTGTCTGACTTTAAATAGACTTTGAAATTCCGATAGCGACGAGAGAAATCTAAAGTATGATATTCAATAGTTTGACAGATTTAGCTTGATGGCTATGAAATGCGCGGTTTTGGGACCATTTCATACCTTTGGTACAGGGTATAAAAAAGTCACTATTGCTGAATGATATTGGATTCGCTCAACTAATATTTCTTGGGTAACATTATTCGGAGGATGCTAATCCTGGTCCAAAAATTGTGCAACACATACGTACATAAATTTACTTTGTGGGTATTTGTCAACAATTATTTAAATTTGCCGCCAAACAATTCATATTATACTTTTGGGGGCACTCATGTTAAAACACTTACTAATATGTAAACATACTAAAAAAATACTGGATTGTCGATGTGTACTCAGAAAATCGGGAATAACTTCGTCAAACGGAAACCAAACTCATTGGGCCAACGTTTGTTAAATGGAGAATTAAATGGGCTCACATAATAAAACTTTTCAAAAAATCGCATAGAATAAAATAGTGAAACCATTGGGGGTCAAAGTTGAAGTTTTGGGAAAAAAGGAGAAAGTTGACAGATCTGTAACCCTCGTTTCTTTGCCATCAAGCTAAATGTGTCAATCCATTGATTATAATACTTTAGATTCCTCCCGTCGCTATCGGAATTTTAAATGCTATTAAAAATCAGACAGTCTATGCGCGAGTTATTTCAATTAAAATGAGTAAAAAATGCAAAAAGCTGTTTTTGGGCCATAACTTCAGATATTTGGGGTGTTCGGAAGAAACAGAGTATGAGGAAATGCTATGGGAGACCTGCCCGACAATATGTACTGGGTCTCGTGAAAAGTATGTTTAGATTTTTTTTTGTAACACATGCAACAAGAGAATTTTGAAATTTGCTGTTTTTGTTAACTGTTCACACTTTTTTCAATGCGACCAGCCTCAGTGAAAAACAGAAACAAGCGCAGCACAAGCGGTCTCTCACTGAGCGAAACACTTTTTCTGGCACCTCATGTCTTTTCTGTTACGTGTTTTTGGTTGAGCAAAACAAAACATCCGATAACCTCTGACAGCAACTGTTTTGAGCGAGCGCTCACTAAACAACTGTCTGCAAATGAGCTGAACACAATAAGTGTCTACGACAAGAGTTTTTTTGTTTTGTTTTTGTTTTGTGCATTTGGTAGGCTGTTTGTATGTGTGGCGCTCGTTATACAAAGACACACACGATCGCAACACACAACCACATATACATACGCAAAAAACACTTCGGAAGTATGCTCTCGGCAAAAGAGTCAGTGAAAGACAGGAGAGAAACAGTAACGAAAAAAGCTGTCTTTGCTCTAAGTGCAGCTGAATTAAGCTAAAACGAAGCTGAAACTGTCTTTCGTTCCCTGTTTTCGTTGTGTCCTTAACCAAGCTGCTTTTTTGCCGACACGTTGAAAGTGTTGAGAGTTTTTGGCGAGCTCTGCAAAAATCAATACGAAATTACAAATTGTGTCTAGTATAGGTCCATTTGCTCAACAAATTTCTGAAGATTGTGCTTCGATGGACCGCGAATTATGAAGATTCTTCATTATAGTTAAGCCAAATAACTTTTACCGTCTAAAAAAGTTTAAAATGCGGGTCTGACTTAGTGGTCGAACGAGTGGATTTTGTTTGTTTTTATTTTTGTGACTAATGGTTATTGTGGTGAAAAACCCCAAAAAGATTTAACAAACTGTGCGGTTACTCCCACACACAAAGGAGGCGAATTGACACATTATGGCCTTAAAATAAATACTTTCGAATTTATATGCATATTCCACAAGTGATACATAGAATTGTTCAACGTATGTGGTCAATCAACGGAAAGAAAAGCGCCGCAGACAAACTTTTTTTTTGTTGGAAAGAGATTAAAAGTATCTAAATAAAAGTATCTTTCAAATAAAAATCACTGAAAAACTGCAGGATGTGAAGGGCCAAGTTTAACGTTTTGGCTTCAGCTGCAACATCATTTCGTCGAATTTTTAGCCTTATAGTTCGCGATCCTTAAATGGAATTTTTTTTGAGTTCTCAGGTCCCTGTTTTAGAAAATTACCGTCCATTTTCCCCACAGCACGTCAGTTTTAATAGAAATTTGCATAAACGTGTGTTGAACCAGGTTTGTTCGCATTTTATGGTCCTGCAGTCACATTTATTAACCCAAAGCCAAAGTTTGGTTCTGGTTCTTAAGATACCATTAGTAGTGGTAGTAGTAGTTGATGTCTTTATTTTTATAGAGCTTTCAATTAATTTTCACTTAAATATACATTGAGTTGTAATAAAGACACGTTTAAAAGTATACAAAAGGCTTGGTGTATTAACCGTCAGCCTGATCCTCTCTCCATCTTCATGCCAGTACTTCACACGGCTGCCAAGCTCGTCGCAAGATACCGCATTGTTCCCTGCATAAAGATGGATTGAAGGTCCAGAACCTATTCATTTCATTTATACAATTTTAATAATTTTAAATTTTATTTCAACGAATACTATTATTTTTTAAAAATCTTCCGCAACAATTCTGTTCCTGTATTTTAACTCTGCTGCAATGTAAGAGGAGAGTGACGTCAATTTGCTCCATTTAAAAGTCAAGATCACCTTTCAATGGTGTTCCTCGAGTATAATGCTGGTTATAATTGACGTCCACAGGTGCATTATGTCCTACGCTATATTAAGGAACAGTTCAGTTGAGTGGTATAAGTGGTGCCAAAATCCACCACCGCATAATTGTGTTTATTTGGTCGATCGTGTAGATCCGGTAGTTTTATGTCCGAGTGTTCTTATAAATCTTGTGTTTTCCCATCATCGACGTCTCAGCTGTGTCGTCAAAGTAAGGTACGAGTAAGAGGTTCCATGGGTGTGTGTTTCCCGCAGTAAGTGGAGGTAAATCCGGGTGTGTAGATACTATAAGCATATAGGGATGTCGGCTGAATACGAGAGAGGGAGGTTGTGTTCGGACGGGAAGTCTTAAAAAAATCTAAAAGCACCGCTGATAACCCACACAGCAGTTGTAAAGCGTTTTTGTACTAGTAGGCACATCCTGCAAAACGTAGGTACAAGTGACTTGCAGTTTTTTTATATGAAGATTAACGGTGTGAAACAGTGCTTACACGGAAACTCCCCTCAGTTGCACTAGGACGCCGGTAGTTGGTATAGTAGCTCACCAGGCTGGGAGACATCAGTGAGATCGTATGGAATAGGCGAGGAGGGATTAACAGCAACCGTACGTCGGGGTCATCGATAGCTAGGCTACCAAGGGGTGTCTGTGGGCTCAAGATTTTTGATTTTTTGAATTAGGTTAAGCTCAAAAAGACGGAAGAAAGCAACAAGTCAAAAGAAGCGAAGCTTGAGACCGGATCTGGGAGTGCGTTGTTGTACCCGGCGGTACTGGATCACCACACGTTGCGGAAACCGATCTTGAGGATTAGTTCCGTACCGGTCCCCTTTTATCCCTTCGGGGTATATAAAGCGGTGTTTGTAACCATGAAGGAAGCACCCAAAATTCTTCGCTACGGGTGTTGATCCCCGTCAGTTTTAAAGCTATCTCACCAAACTTTGCAGTCTTCTGTACATATCGCTATTTGTCGGACCGGCCGGTCGTACTATAGCATAGCGCATAGAACGATCGGTTGAAAACTAGTCTTAAAGAGAAAAAATTTTTTTTATGGAACGCCTCAAAGTACGTATTTGTACCCCATGTTCACTAAGTTGTCGAAACGGATATAGCATGCTAGGAACGATCGGTGAACTAGTCGTGAGAAAAACTTTTTGTTTTTTGAAAACGTCCTATTTGGCGTAACTTAATCAATCTTTTACACAATTCTACAAAGTTGGGTCGAAATCGGATGACCATAGCATATAGCTCCCATAGGAACGATCGGTCGAAAAATAGTTCGAGTGAGGAAAACTTTTTTGTATTCAATGAAAACGTCCTTTTTATTGGCTTATTCTTATTTTATACACTTTAACACATTTCAAGATAATTTTAGCAAAATCGGATGACTATAGCATATAGCTACAGTATGAAAGATCGGTCGAAAAAGAAGTTCTAGTGAGAAAAACTTTTTTGTTTTCAATGGAATCTGCAAGGGTATACAAAACTTCGGCCGAGCCGAAGTTAACTTTCCCCTATTTTTAAAAATTGGGAACAATATAGCCTCCTTAAAAATGAAATGAAAATGATGAACTCAGCAGGAATTCTATCAACACCCGGAGCTTTGTTCAACTTCAGTTTAAGGACGACATTATTAACTTCGGCCAAGGTTATCGGTTCATCCATTGTCTGGTTTCTTATATATGGCAGGGCAAAATGAAGAGGATTTCCAGGTGAATTGGCATTTAGAAGAGTTTGAAAGTAGGTTCCCAGCTGCAGCGCAGTAACTTCTCCTCCTTTAGCAAAACTGATCCCATTTAGTTTTCTGATGGCTGCCCAATATGATTTGCTGTCTTTTATTTCCTCTGAGATTTGGCCAGATTTGGGAAGTAACGATTTCGGGCAAGATAGCATTTATGTTTATAATCCTAACCTCTTAAGGAATCAGGAGTGCCTTCATATCTTGACACACGTAACCAGTGGAAAGAGCGATCTCTTGCAGCCTCACAGTCTTTATCGAACCACTCGTGTTTATACTTTCTGCAGTCTGGAATCTTTGGTTGAATCGCCGAGTTTTTAATGTAGTCCATTAGACTATTTAGATCGTAGCAGTGAGTATTGTCCACCGGGTTGATTGATTCCAGGTTGTAGTCGAGGTTTTGTCTATAATTCCTTGAATATTTTTCCGACCATCTGATCTTTGGCAGCAGGTTCATCTGATTCATATTGATATTTTCTTCAGCCGAAAAAGTATGACTAATTACTAGTGGTAAGTGCTCGGAGTAAATCAAACTATCCACCTTAAAATCTTCCACTAATAAGAGCCATGCACCTCTTACTAGACAATAATCAATTGCCGATCTTGCCGTGCCTCGTAAAAAAGTGTACTCTCCCGAGGGGTCGCTTTTCGATCTGCCGTTTTGTGCTGTAAACCCAAAAGTATTTATTAAGCTTACGCCCATTTCCATTGATGACTGTATATTTGCTATGCCTTGTCTCCGAGATTTGGGTTTGTATAAGCAGAGGGTTGTATCCGCAGAGCGGTGTACTACCTGTCCTGGCGTTACAGTCTCCAATAATCATTAAATTTTCATTGTATTGCTCATTGTTAAGAATATCATATAATATTGACATATCGGTCTCCCACCTGTACACTGGAAGAATGTGCAATTTTTTCAGTTCGAGTGTTTAGTTCAATCAACACAGATTCTAATAGCTGCGAGAACGATGATATATTGGAGGACTTTAGTTCTTTTTTAAATCCGAGTAGCATGCCACCGCATGCTCTCCCCCTTGTACAGTAGCGCACACTTGGTATCCATTTCAAAGCGTATTCTTTAAGCTTGGCGGTTGCCTGCTCAGATTCGACTTCTAAGTAGGTTTCATATAGCGAAAACACATCAAAGGAGGTTATGTATTCAAAAAAGTCGTTAAAAATACATTTCCGTGCTAAACCTGCTACATTATATGACAGTATTTTTAATTTCATAGATACATATATAATTGTTGTTCTTACGACTAATATTTGGGACGACATAGATAGATATTTTACTGGGGCTAACATTTTCTTTTTATACTCTGTACCAAAGGTACATAGAGTATAATAAGTTTGTGCAAAAGCCATGTCCGTCTGTCCGTCTGTCAGTCCATATGAACGCACAGATCTCACAGATGGTAAGAGATAGAGGTTTGACATGTATGGGACTTATGCTTCTTATACTTGCAGGCAGATCAAGTTTATTTTCAATTTTTGCCACGCCCCCTCCCGCCCCCCAAATTGGAAAAAACGTCATATCTCCCGCAGTTTTATAGATAGAAGGTTCGTTCCTTCTGGACGCATTTAGTAATTACGATCCGCCAAAGGAATGGTAGAGATCGGATGAACGGTTGTCGAGTTCTAATGAAAACAAACAATTATGGACAGCACCGGTCGCAACGGTGATGGGCAGCACTTTACAGGTACAGAGTATGTTATAGTCTGACTTGACCGACTTTCTTTCTTATTTGACAAGAACTCATTTAAAAGGGCATCATTGTTTATAGCAGACAAATCAAAATCCTTTCCAAAAATATCTTGTAGTTTAGGTTCCGCATTCGTTCCCTGACACATAAGTGTTTTATTGTTGTTAAAGGACATCCAATTACCCTCAATGTTAATGCTATCATTTTGGACATAAATTTTTTTGCGTTGTCGATAGCATTGAGACGATTTTTCAAGACGACAAGAATTGATTTATTTTTCTGCCTTTCCGTAGTTAGATCCTTTTCAATGTATATTCTTGATCCTCTTAACTTGGTTGCAGATTTTCTAACCTTTTCAGCCATTTCCTGTGTTTCCAGACTCCCATTTTTCCATCCTTGCTATCAATTTTCCTGGTTTCATTGACCCTGATATCTTTATAAGGAAAAGTTTGTGACGAAAAAGTGCGATGACAGATTTTTTCGGGTCATTTTCTGAGCTTAAACCTTAAAAAAGCAAGCTTTCCGCTTTTAAATAAAAAGAATACGCAGTTTTCGCAGAAATTTTATTTTTTCCGCAAGTTTAAAAAAACGTAAAATTGATCTGACAATTGGAAAAAATCGAGCAATTAAGCGCATCTATACTTTTTTGATTTCATAGTGCTATTTAGAAGTTATGGACCAAACCCTATAAAAATGTATGTTTTTTGGTTACCTTTTTTTTTAGCGAATTTTGCGTAATAAAGCATATAATATTTTTTACCCAAAATAAAGATGAAAACTCTTGTGGTTTTTTGTCAGGAGCTGTAAACGTTTTGTCACGCACGCTACATTTTTCCAGTAGCGTTTTAAATATAATTTTATATGGATTAAAAATGTATTTAGATTAACAAATCAATTTATATTAATTTTAAAAACATTTCTGATGTCTATAAAAGAGTTTGTGAATGAATATATACTTATAAATGCATTTTTTATTGTGATGAGTCAGCAGTTACACAGTGGGCGAAATGGCCAGGCTAGTGGTAATTAAAGCAAGCGTGAATATGAAGTTTTTTTTAACGAAATTTTGGTAAGAATAGTTTTTTAATAATTTTTACATGTACACATGTATAATCTGAATCAAAATCGGATGACTATATCATTTAGCTCCCATAGGAACGATCGGTCGAAAAACTAGTTTTAGTGAGAAAAACTTTTTTGTTTTCAATGGAATCGGCATCAGAATTCGTATTTATACGTTATCTATGCTTTTTCATGATTCCACCAAGTTGGTGTAGCTCCCGTTAAAAAAAATGGGTCCGAAAAATAGTCTTGGAAAGAAAACCTTTTTTGTTTTCCATGGACACAATTCGACAAAATTTCATTTAAATCGGATTACTATAGCATAATGCTTCCATAGGCGCCATCGGAAGGAAATCTAGTTATGGTGTGAACTACTTTTATGTTTTCCATGTAGGTTCGCAGATATTCGCAGATCATATTGGGCATCTTATAATCTTGGACAGTATCGCAGGGCAATAAAATATTTATCGATAAGCTAGTTGGAGTATTATCTATCAAAAACACACAATTGTTTGAATTTTTACTTAATTACCGCTAGCCTGGACATTTCGCCCACTATGCGTTAGTGGCATTTCGAACACATTTTCATTAAATAATGAAAAACAAGATAGAAAGTTGGTCAAGCTCGACTGTAATATACTCTGAACTACTGCGCTGCAGCAGCGCACCCGCTTATGCTCATAGCTCGACTGCCGTTCATCCGATCTTCACCATTCCCTTGACAGATCTTGATTACCAAATATGTTCAGAATGAACGAACCTCATATCTATAAAATTGTGGGAGATATACAGGCCTGTTCTGACTTTCAAAAAGTAAAATCGAAACGAAAACGAACGTTTGGCTTTTTGCTGTTCCCTATTCCGAACGATTTGGCCATGGTATAATCATAGCAGGTAAGGTCCAGATTTTTTTGAGTACTAAGCGTTTGTCGGGAGCGCGAGAGAGAGTGGGAGAGTGTGTGGGTGTAAAAAAAGGGGTTTCAGAATAACAAACATTTAAACAAACAAACCAATTTTAGTGGTAAATATTTATTGAAACAATTTTAATATTATTAATATTAAAGCTAGAATTGAACATCCCGATGCTTTGATATACATACGAAAGTGTGTATACATTTTCTGTTGTAAGGCAACAACACAAAACGTACACAGTTAAGTATGTATTCATTTTTTGTTGCATTCCAGAAAACGACAGCCAACAACGATCAGTTCACTTAAAAAACCACCGCCAAATAAAAAAAAATTAACAAAAAAACGTCCGCGACGATGCCTACAGTGAAAGGCACTCTAGGCAGCGATGCTTAAACATTGCTTAATAAAATTCAAAAAAGTGCTGTCCGATTACATTAATTCAGATGAAGCAACCCTTTCATGCAATATTTTATGGATGTTTATAAAAAATTGTTTTAAATTATACTTCAACTTTAAACAGTTCAAGTAATGATGTTAAACGATTTTAAAAATGTTCAACTAATTTCGAATTTTTAGTTTATAATTTTGGGGAATTATTTTAATGCTTTAAACCAGCGATGTTCAAGAAGAGCGAGGCCTAAAAGTGAGAGTGTATTGGTGTGCGATATTAAAGCAACACAGACCAGCTTTGAACTGCCCTCAACGACGGCTGGGCAGCGACTGAAGGCAAAGAGAGCTCTGCTTACGCTCATATGCCCGACTTCGGCATGCGCTAGGCTCGTGTGCGTGTAAAGAGCCGATTGCGCTCGGACCTGGGGGCAATGGGTGAACATCGCTGCTTTAATCAGCAATTACTTTTAATTCTTGTCGATTTTCGGAATTCGGAACAGCAATCAACTCATTTTGCGGCAATTCCACTCATTTTCGGAATTCGGAACAGGCCCGATAATGTTTTTCCCAAATTTCGGGGGCGGGAGGGGGCGTGGCAAAAATTGAAAAAAAAATTAATCTGCCTGCAAGTATAAGAATCTTATGTTCATACATGTAGAACCTCTATCTCTTTTCATATCTGAGATCTGTTTGCTAGTACGGACGGATTTTTGCCAGTCAAACACATACCGTCACGCACGCTACAGAAATAAATAAACAGTAATTAAACCCTTGCAGAGGGTATTATAAAATTGTCCGGATGTTTGTAACGCATTGAAGGAAGCATCTCCGATCACATAAAGTATACATATTCTTGATCAGCACGACGAGCTGAGTTGATTTAGCCCTGTCCCTCTGTCTGTTTTTATGCTATCTCCTCAGTCAGTTTGAAAGCTATCTTCACCAAACTTTGCACGAAGTCTTCTGGTACATATACGCTGCACATTTGTCGGAACCGGCCGGATCGGATGACTATAGCATATAGCTGCCATAGGAACAATCGGTCGAAAAACTGGTCTTAGAGAGAAAAATAGGGGAAAGTTAACTTCGGCTCGGCCGAAGTTTTGTATACCCTTGCAGCTTCCATTGAAAACAAAGTTTTTCTGACTAAAACTACTTTTTGGACCTTATTTTTCTATGGGATCTATACTATATAGATGTCTGATTTCGACCAATCTTGCTGAAATCATGGAAAAGCATAATACACTGTTAATTACGAAATTTGGAGGCGATCCTATTTAAAACAAAAAAGTTTTTCTCACTTCAACTTCTTTTTCGACCGATCATTCATACTGCAGCTATATGCTATAGTCATCCGATTTTGATAAGACTTTGTAGAAATGTGTTAAAGTATATAAAATAAGAATATGCCACTAAAAAGGACGTTTTCATTATAAACAAAAAAGTTTTCCTCACTCGAACTAGTTTTTCGACCGATCGTTCCTATGGGAGCTATATGCTACAGTCATCCGATTTCGACCAAACGTTGTAGAATTGTGTAAAAATATATAAAATAAGTGTATGCCAATGATAAGGACGTTTTCATTAAAAACAAAAAAGGTTTTTCTCACTAGAACTGGTTTTTCGACCGATCATTACTATGGGAGCTATATGCTATAGTCATCCGATCCGACCGGATCCGACAAATGTGCAGCGTATATGTACCAGAAGACTTCGTGCAAAGTTTGGTGAGGATAGCTTTCAAACTGACGGAGGAGATAGCATAGAAACAGACAGACGGACAGACGGACAAGGCTAAATCAACTCAGCTCGGCATGCTGATCAAGAATATATATACTTTATGTGGTCGGAGATGCTTCCTTCAATGCGTTACAAACATCCGCACAATTTTATAATACCCTTTGCAAGGGTATAAAAACTTCTTTGTTTTTAATGGAAACGCCTCCAAAGTCCGTATTTCTTAGTTTACTATCCTTTTTCATGATCTCACTAAGATTGGTCGAAATCGGATGACTATAGCATATAGCTGCCATAGGAACGATTTGTCGAAAAACTAGTTCTAGTGAGAAAAACTTTTTTGTTTTTAATGGAAATGCCTCCAAAGTGCGTATTTCTTAGTTTACCATCCTTTCCCATGATTTCACTAAGTTTGGTTGAAATCGGATGTCTATAGCATATAGCTGCCATAGGAACTATCGGTCGAAAAACTAGTTCTAGTGAGGAAAACTTTTTTGTTTTTAATGAAAACGTCCTTATCATTTGCATACACCTATTTTATATACTTTAACACAATTCTACAAAGCTTGGTCGAAATCGGAAGACTGTAGCATATAGCTCCCATAGGAACGATCGGTCGAAAAACTAGTTTGAGTGAGGAAAACTTTTTTGTTTTTTAATAAAAACGTTTTTTTTATTGGCATATTCTTAATTTATATACTTTAACACATTTCTACAAAGTTTAATCAAAATCGGATGACTATAGCATATAGCTGCAGTATGAATGATCGGTCGAAAAAGAAGTTCTAGTGAGAAAAACTTTTTTGTTTTAAATGGGATCGCCTCTTAATTTCGTAATTAACAGTGTATTATGCTTATCCATAATTTCCAAGTTTGGTCGAAATCAGACATCTATATAGAATAGATCCTATAGAAAAATAATGTCCAAAAAGTAGTCTTAGAAAAACTTTTTAGTTTTCAATGGAAGCTGCAAAGGTATACAAAACTTCGGCCGAGCCGAAATTAACTTTCCCCTATTTTTTTGGTGTAACATTTAGAGCTCTGAGGGAGGGTGGGGTTTGGTAGTAATTTTAATATAACAGATCATCGAAATTCATATTTTTTTATATTAATATTAATTATGTTTAATATCTAGTCTAATGCTCCATAAAAAAACAAGTTTGTTTGATTTCAAAAATTTTCGGTTGGTGGACTGTTTCTGGGACATGCCCATATGTATAGTATGTATTTATGTACATATGTGGCGTTGGTCCGTGTTGAATTTCTCGAAGTATATAAAACTGACGTCGCGCCACTGGTTTTAATACATGCACATTTGCAATGTACATGCACATACATATTTTATTTGATAGCCAATGTAAATACGTATGTATGTAAAACATATCAATCAATGTACCAACATATGGTATGCACCTTATAGAAGCTGCGAGATTTTCGTGCAAGTCATTTAACGCCTTCTCAGAAAAGTGGCAAGAAGGCACAAGCCTGTCGAAAGGGGATTCCGGGCCCGGGGGTTTTTTCTCATGTTGTACATAGTTTATTTAAGCTCTCGCCAAAAGTCCGGGCTCCGGGCCCCGTTCGGAAGTTCGGGCCCATTTTCCAGACCTATCTTTTGTATGGGAGGTATACCATATAGTTTTCCGATTTTCACCAAACTTAGCAAAATTATGAAAAAGCATGAAAACCCAATAAATACAAAGTTTTGAGACGATTACATTGAAATCAAAAAAGTTTTTCTTACTAAAACTAGTTTTTCAACCGATACTTCATATCGGATAAGATATAGTCGTCCGATCCGGTAGGCTCCGACATATTAGCAGCAAAATCTAGAAAGCAAAGCTAACTTCGTGTTTGCTGAAGTTTAAATACACTTAAAACTTTTGTGACTACTGACTTTATTTTGTGACCAATAACTTTATTTATAAGCTTAATTTCCTGTGTCATAGGAATATTAAATAAAAAAACTAAAAAAAATTTATATGGCAGCTACAAGAAGTGACCATCCGATTTTCGAGGTTCCGACATATGTGCAGTATGCAGCTAAAATATGACTGTGTAAAATTTCAGCTCGATAGCATCAAAACTGAGGGACTAGTTTGCGTAGAAACAGGCAGACGTACGGACAAAGCTCAATCGACTCAGCTCGTCATGCGGATCAAAAATATATATACTTTATTTGGTCGGAGATGATTCCTTCTATGCGTTCCAAACTTCTGGGAAAACTATACTTTAAACACTTTTCAAGTGTTTAAAAAATTATTTGAAACAAGAGGGTCAATGTCAATTAATTTCTCATACCGTATTGAAATCGGAAAAAAATTTTATACCCTTGCAAAGGGTATTATAAAATTGTGCGGATGTTTGTAACGCATTGAAGGAAGCATCTCCAACCACATAAAGTATATATATTCTTGATGAGCTGAGTTGATTTAGCCTTGTCCGTCTGTCCGCCCGTCTGTCTGTTTCTATACTATCTCCTCCGTCAGTTTTAAAGCTATCCTCACCAAACTTTGCACAAAGTCTTCTGGTACATATAGGCTGCACATTTGTCGGAACCGGCCGGATCGGAGGACTATAGCATATATCTGCCATAGGAACGATCGGTCGAAAAACTAGTCTTAGTGAGAAAAACATTTTTGTTTTTAATGGAAACGCCTCCAAAATACGTATTTCCTAGTTTATTATCTTTTTCCATGATTTCACTAAGTTTGGTCGAAATCGGATGACTATAGCATATAGCTGCCATGGGAACGATCGGTCGAAAAACTAGTTCTAGTGAGAAAAACTTTTTTGTTTTTATTGAAAACGTCCTTATCATTGGCATACACTTATTTTATATACTTTTACACAATTCTTCAAAGGTTGGTCGAAATCGGATGACTATAGCATATAGCTCCCATAGGAACGATCGGTCGAAAAACTAGTTCTAGTGAGAAAAACTTTTTTGGTTTTAATGAAAACGTCCTTATCATTGGCATACACTTATTTTATATACTTTTACACAATTCTACAAAGATTGGTCGAAATCGGATGACTATAACATATAGCTCCCATAGGAACGATCGGTCGAAAAACTAGTTCTAGTGAGAAAAACTTTTTTGTTTTTAGTGGACCTTACTTAGTGAAATCATGGGAAAGGATAGTAAACTAAGAAATACGTACTTTGGAGGCGTTTCCATTAAAAACAAAAAAGTTTTTCTCTTTAAGACTTGTTTTTCAACCGATCGTTCCTATGGCAGCTATATGCTATAGTCATCCGATCCGGCCGGTTCCGACAAATGTGCAGCGTATTTGTACCAAAAGACTTTGTGCAAAGTTTGGTGAGGATAGCTTTTAAACTGACGGAGGAGATAGCATAGAAACAGACGGACAGACGGACAAGGCTAAATCAACTCAGCTCGTCGTGCTGATCAAGAATATATATACTTTATGTGGTCGGAGATGCTTCCTTCTATGCGTTACAAACATCCGGACAATTTTATAATACCCTCTGCAAGGGTATAAAAAAAAGTTTTTCTCACTAGAACTAGTTTTTCGACCGATCGTTCCTATGGGAGCTATATGCTATAGTCATCCGATTTCGACCAATCTTTGTAGAATTGTGTAAAAGTATATAGATTAAGTGTATGCCAACGATAAGGACGTTTCCACTAAAAACAAAAAAGTTTTTCTCACTAGAACTAGCGCGGCTGGGTGTCGCAGAGTTCCGTCTTTATTTTTTCGACCGATCGTTCCTATGGGAGCTATATGTTATAGTCATCCGATTTCGACCAATCTTTGTAGAATTGTGTAAAAGTATATAAAATAAGTGTATGCCAATGATAAGGACGTTTTCATTAAAAACAAAAAAGTTTTTCTCACTAGAACTAGTTTTTCGACCGATCGTTCCTATGGGGGCTATATGCTATAGTCATCCGATTTCGACCAATCTTTATAGAATTGTGTAAAAGTATATAGATTAAGTGTATGCCAACGATAAGGACGTTTTCATTAAAAACAAAAAAGTTTTTCTCACTAGAACTAGTTTTTCGACCGATCGTTCCTATGGGAGCTATATGCTATAGTCATCCGATTTCGACCAAACTTAGTGAAATCATGGGAAAGGATAGTAAACTAAGAAATACGTACTTTGGAGGCGTTTCCATTAAAAACAAAAAAGTTTTTCTCTTTAAGACTTGTTTTTCAACCGATCGTTCCTATGGCAGCTATATGCTATAGTCATCCGATCCGGCCGGTTCCGACAAATGTGCAGCGTATTTGTACCAAAAGTCTTTGTGCAAAGTTTGGTGAGGATAGCTTTAAAACTGACGGAGGAGATAGCATAGAAACAGACGGACAGACGGACAAGGCTAAATCAACTCAGCTCGTCGTGCTGATCAAGAATATATATACTTTATGTGGTCGGAGATGCTTCCTTCTATGCGTTACAAACATCCGGACAATTTTATAATACCCTCTGCAAGGGTATAAAAACCTTTTTTGTTTTCAATGGAATTTCAAGGGTATACAAAACTTCGGCCGCGCCGAAGTTAACTTTCCCCTATTTTTTTTATTCCGCCACGTACCGGAAATTTTTAGAGGTTGATTATACTCTGTACCAAATGTACATAGAGTATAATAAGTTTGTGCAAAAGCCATGTCCGTCTGTCTGTCCGTATGAACGCACAGATCTCAGAGATGGTAAGAGATAGAGGTTTGACATGTGTGGGATAAACTTGCAGGCAGATCAAGTTTCTTTTTTATTTTTTGCCTCGCCCCCTCCCGCCCTCGCAAATTGGAAAAAACGTCATATCTCCCACAGTTTTATAGATAGAAGTTTCGTTCCTTCTGGACACATTTAGTAATTACGATCCGCCAAAGGAATGGTAGAGATCGGATGAACGGTTGTCGAGTTATAATGAAAACAAACAATTATGGGCAGCACCGGTCGCAACGGTGATGGGCAGCACTTCACAGGTTATAGTATCTTAGCGTGTCAACAAAAAACAGTTAGGTCACGGACACAAAAAAACAAAGCAAGCGAAAGACAGTTCCAGTTCTGTTTTTGTTCATTTCTGTTGCTCTCAGAGCAAAGACACTTTTTTTCGTTCCTGTTTCTTTCCTGTCATTCACTGACACTTTTGCCGAGAGCATACTTCCGAAGTGTTTTTTGCGTATGTATATGTGGGGTAATTTGGCTGTGTGATTTTAATGCGCTTGGGCTAATTTTAATCGTTCAAAAAATGGGTCGTGAAGACAGTAAAGAAGTTCATAATTGTTTTAAATTTGACTCTGCAAATAATAAGTCAGTTTGCAACATATGTGGTCTAAAATTCACTGGAAGGCACATAACAAATTTGAGGCGGCATTTGACGACAAAACATGCGGAAAATCTTGAAGATATGGACTGCAACAACAATAATGACTTGCAAAAAAATGCGAAAAATTTCGTATGAAGCTAATAAAAAGGAATTTATTTCGTCAATTGTTAAAATTGTCACCACAGAGGCCGACCATTTTTGGTGGACTGACCTTGAACCTCCCACTTTTGGCCATTGTGGTAGACTTTCTACAAATAGAGCTTACAAACCCAATTGCATTGATATTTACCCAATAATTACGTTTGGACTTGAATACTACCCCGCCCGCGCACGTTAAAGGCATTCACTCCAACTATTTCCCTGTTTTCCCATTTTTTTTTAGACGCAGTATACTCCCACAATCGTGTGAACATTAGGCATGCTTTTTTTATAGACCCTTTCTTGGAGGTCGGGAACTTAACCGCCCCATAATTTTTTTTTTTAAATTTGTATTTTTCTCAATAAGTTGCCCTTCCAACCTTCCAAATAATAAAAAAAACAGATTCAGAAAATCTTAACGTATTTTCTTTCCACGATTAAAAAAAAATAGCTCAAAATCGGCACTCAAAGGCAGAAGGCACCCTTAACTATGTACATTCAAAATACACACACAGCCTACTAAACGCACAAAACAAAAACAAAACTAAAAACACTTTTCGCTGACACTTATTGTGTTCTGCTCATTTGAAGACAGTTGTTTAGTGAGCGCTCGTTTGTTTTGCTCAACCGAACACAAGTAACAGAAAACACATGAGGTGCGAGAAAAAGTGTTTCGCTCAGTGAGAGACAGTTTGTGCTGAGTTTGTTTCTGTTTTTCACTGAGGCGGGTCGCATTGAAAAAATGGTTAACAGTTTTTTGCGAGCTATGTTTTAAGTCTATATCTTCAGGTGCCATTTTTATTTTTTAAAGGTTTACAAAAAACTCAATTACACATAAACTTAAAGTGATAGTTACAAGCGATTAAATTTAATATAGAAATTTTTGTTGTATTTCGGTTCAAAATCGGCCAACAATTTAAAACATAGGACCATGTTTCACATGGTTTGTTGAGAACGGATTATATGAAAGTAAAAACGAAAACGGGGTTCTGTTAAGAACTGATGTGGTTATAGTGTGAACTAGGATATGTGGGATCGTTCATTAAATAATTAAAAACGGGGATAGGTGCCGGGTGGCTCAGCGGCTAGAGTGCGCGACTGCTGTGCACGAGGTCGTGGGTTCGATCCTGCCTCGGAACATCTAATGAAAAGTTTTTTTCTTTGAATAAACTTTACACCCGGCCACACCTCTTTGCTGTTGGCGCCAGCATTGCAGTAATTAGTCATGAAAAGCTTCTCAAACTGCCGTTCGGATTCGGCGTTAAATTGTAGGTCCCTTTCTCTTGTGCTAAAAATTAGAAGCGCAGAACCCAAGAGATTGAGAGAGGCTCAGCTTTGGCCCTTTGGGGCTGTGACATCTCGACAAGCAGTTATGGGGTTTCAAAGAGAAAATTTCGAAAATCGACTTTTCTTTACCCCTTTTATCGGCTATCTTTATTATTTCCTGACCGATCCCAAACATTCTAGTTCACACCATAATGGTGGGAGTTAGGAGTAATTTAAAAAAATAAATTTACAATTTGGTCAATAGATACTCTTCTTATCGTGTGAAACATTTTCGAAAAAGTGGTTTCGAGATATCCGCGTTTAAAGTACAGACAACAGTTTTAATGGATTTCAAACATGGATTTGATGCATTTGGGTGTTAGCTTTCATTTATCAAAATCGGTTTAGTAGTTCTCAAAAAATTTGTGTCAACGAAAACGTAGGAAATTTAAAAAATTTGATTTTGAAAACTTTTAATTTTTGATCAAAAACTAATGTTTTTCAACTTTTTCGGGTTTTTATACCCTTGCAGAGGGTATTATAAAATTGTGCGGATGTTTGTAACGCATTGAAGGAAGCATCTCCGACCACATAAAGTATATATATTCTTGATCAGCATGACGAGCTGAGTTGATTTAGCCCTGACCGTCTGTCCGTCTGTCTGTTTCTATGCTATCTCCTCCGTCAGTTTTAAAGCTATCTTCACCAAACTTTGCACGAAGTCTTCTGGTACATATACGCTGCACATTTGTCGGAACCGGCCGGATCGGATGACTATAGCATATAGCTGCCATAGGAACGATCGGTTGAAAAACTAGTCTTAAAGAGAAAAACATTTTTTGTTTTTAATGGAAACGCCTCCAAAGTACGTATTTCTTAGTTTACTATCCTTTCCCATGATTTCACTAAGTTTGGTCGAAATCAAATGACTATAGCATATAGCTGCCATAGGAACTATCGGTCGAAAAACTAGTTCTAGTGAGAAAAACTTTTTTGTTTTTATTGAAAACGTCTTTATCATTGGCATGCACTTATTTTATATACTTTTACACAATTCTGCAAAGTTTGGTCAAAATCAGATGACTATAACATATAGCTCTCATAGGAACGATCGGTCGAAAAACTAGTTTTTGTGAGAAAAACTTTTTTGTTTTTAATGAAAACGTCCTTATCATTGGCATACATTCATTTTATATACTTTTACACAATTCTACAAAGTTGGGTCGAAATCAGATGACTATAAAATATAGCTCCCATAGGAACGATCGGTCGAAAAACTAGTTCTAGTGAGAAAAACCTTTTAGTTTTAAATGGGATCGCCTCCAAATTTCGTAATTGACAGTGTATTATGCTTTTCCAAGATTTCACCAAGTTTGGTCGAAATCAGACATCTATATAGTATAGATCACATAGAAAAGTAAGGTCCAAAAAGTAGTCTTAGATAGAAAAACTTTTTTGCTTTCAATGGAAGCTGCAAGGGTATACAAAACTTCGGCCGATCCGAAGTTAACTTTCCCCTATTTTTTTTTAATGTTTTTTACGGAAACAATAGTTGATTTGCTAAAAAAATGGAAATCAAATTCTTTTCGAAATACGACCTACCTCCACAAAAATAATCTCAAAACAAAATCTATATTTATTTTTGACTTGAAATTTTTTGGGGATCGTTTTAACAAAAAAATAAAAAAAATCGAAAACAATTTTGCTGAAGGTATACAGTACCCTTTAGACTATAAACGTTAAAGCAAAAAAATTGAAAAAAAAAATTTTGCAAAGGCGGAGACTATCCCTAAACAAATTCAGGATCCTGTGTTTAGCACTTTTCCAACCCAACGAGCTCAAACATTTTAAATAAGCAACAATTAACATTTATTACCCAAATTTTTAAGTAATTTTTGGTCCTCTTATGCCTACTCTCTGCTGCAATTGCTCTCTAATCTGCTCTCCATCAGCCACAAACTGTTTTTCCGCCATCGTGTCCAAAGTTCGACGCAATTGTTCCTTGACTTTGCCGACTCTTTGTGAATTTTTTGCTGATATGCATAAAATGTTTTCAAATTGGAGTACACGCTGAGGTCGAATTTCCTCAGGACACTCAGCTAAGCTCTGCGTTAAGTCCTTCAGCTTGGGCCTCAGCTGGGTAAACAAATCCTGAGCGCCTTCTTTATCCATTTTGTTCAGTATTAGTATACAGGGTTTGTCCAACAACGAAGGATCATACAGTTCCAGTTCTTTGTTGAGGGAATAGATATTGGAGAGGCAGTCGCGATGCGCATGTCGGGGGCTGAGTTGGAAGCCGAATATATCCACCATAAAGAGCAGCAGCCGAGTGCGTTCAATGTGCTTGAGAAATTTGTGTCCCATGCCAAAATTGGCATGAGCTCCCTCAATTAGGCCGGGTAAGTCAGCCACACTAATGGAACGCAGATCGCTGTACTCCAAGGTGCCAATCTGGGGTCGTATGGTGGTGACTAAAATGGCCAGAGGATGTATTGATGTTGCCTACAAAGCGGATCAGTATTTACTCACAAGGATAAGCCGCAATCTTGGGCTTGGCGTTGGAAATGGCCTTGAGAAGGGTGCTCTTGCCGGCGTTGGGAAATCCCACTAGACCCACATCGGCTATCAGCTTCAGATCTAAGTTCACGGTGCGACTCTCTCCCGGTCGTCCCAGGAAATTATTACCCACACAGCCACCTGTTCCTCCACCTGCTGCTATGCACTTGGCATCGTTTTCGTTTAGATCCGCCAATAGGTTTTGCTGCTCATCATACACCTGGACACCCACAGGTACCTCAACGCACTGGTCCAGTCCACGTTTTCCAAAGATGCTAAATTTGCTGCTATCCTCACCGCTGGAGGCAGCCACACGTTTATCCTTCAGCCCTTGGGACACCTTGCGAAGCGTAAGACCCTCTCTGGCAACGAGATAAACGCAACCGCCTTGGCCACCGACTCCTCCATACTTGGGCAAGCCGTTGCCTCCATGTCCACCGCGCACTGTGAGACGCAGTGTGTCCAAAAAGCTTGGACGGAAGTGGGCACGAGCAGGCTATGGGGAAAGGTCGACTTGCTATAGAATTTGAATACAAATCAAATGATATTCCTACCGCTTTGGTGGATTTTAGCAAGAATTTAAACAATTGCACCATCGTCCGAGATTATGCATTAGAGACGGCACTTTTCGATGTGCCACTATAGGTGTTACTACCCATAGAGATGGGGAAAAAAATTAAAGTAACGAGTCAAGGTTGAACAAATATGGGCATATCTGTGTTACAAACAATTCGCCTTTTTCCCCATACAAAACAATCTGATTGTTGGCTTTTAACGCATAACGCACTCCATCGAGTGTTTGGAATTTGAACTATTCATAATTTGACTTTAAAAACGTCAAATGTCATTCGGAAAGCCACTAATATTTAGTAAAAATTTTGACATTTACGATATGGGTCGCTATTCGCTTGAATAAAGTTGGGAAATATTAATAATATATTTCCAAAGTGGTTAGTCCTCGACTCAAACTGTGCGAAATTTGAAAAAAACATTTTACAAAAAAAATGTTCCGAAAAATCACTCAATTTGTAGATCAATTCGTGAAGCGAGTTCGTGAAAATGGAATGTTGGTGGATAAACCAACCCGTGTACGTACTCGCCCGGTGCGCTCGACAATGTGCGTGAACTACCATCGACGTCAATTCGCGCTTACGCGCATTGTTAAGTGATTGGTTCTTCGAGGAAATTGAAGCGGAAGACTTGGACGATATTTGGTTTCAATAAGACGACGTGCCACACAGCGCACCCCACAATCGATCTTCTGCGCCCTATCTTCGAAAATCGAATAATCAGAAAATATGGAGATGTGGAAATACCTAGAAGCTGTGATCTGACGCCGTTAGACTATTACCTTTGGGGGCGCGGTCAAAGACAAATGTTATGCAAACAATCCTGAAACAATTGATGAGTTGAAGAACGAGATTCGTGTTGCTATTGCTGACATACGTGCCGAAACAATTGAAAATGTTCTCAAAAATTGTGTGGATCGAATGGGCCACTGTCAAGTCAGCCTGGTGGTCATTTGACTTAAATGGTTTTTCATAAATAAATGACATGAAGCAACCATTCCAATAAACGTTTTCAAAAATATCGAGCCATTTTTTTTATTGCAAAATTAAATTCCAATTTTTAAATAGACCACCCTGTACTTTCTTTGGGACAAAGTATATTACAGTCCGGCTTGAACGACTTTCCTTCTTGTTTAGATTTAATGTGCAGTCTGCGACGCACATGAAAACAGTTCAACATAAGAAATGCTTGAAAAGATTACAAAATAAAATTTGTTTTAAAATTTTAAACGCATTTGAAAACAGTTCATTAACAGGAAATAGGAAAAGCTGTGTGGCAGGGTGGCTCAGCGGTGCGCGACCGCTGTGCATGAGGGCGTGGGTTCGATCCCGCCTCGGAACAACTAATGAAAAGTTTTTTTCTTTGAATAAAACTTTACACCCGGCCACATCTCTTTGCTGTTGGCGCCAGCATTGCAGTAATTAGCCATGAAAAGCTTCTCAAACTGCCGTTCGGATTCGGCGTTAAACTGTAGGTCCCTTTCTCTTGTGCTAAAATTAGAAGCGCACAAGCCAAGAGATTGAGAGAGGCTTGGCTTTGGCCTTTGTGCTGTGTCATCTTGACAAGCTAATTTTACTTTTACTAATAGGAAATGCTTGAAAAGTTTTAATGTCATTTTACAAAATCCCGACCAAGACAATCGCTTCTGCATACATTAATATTTTTTCGTTAAGGTCTTCCAAAACTCGATCATTATTAAATCAAAGAGCCATAGTTATAAAATATCTGACTGGATTTTGTTTGTACGTTACAGAATTCAAAGTGCCACATATCTTGAACGGCGAAGTACTTTCATCCATTTTTCAGTTTAAAGAGTAGAAAAACTTTTGTTTTAAAATGAAAGTCAAAACATGCAAATAAATTCCAGACCCAAAAAGTTTTTAAATGTGTGTTACAATTAGTGTGTTCAGAACTGGTCAAGTAGAAAGTTGGTATAGGTAGGGAGGTAAAGATACATATCTGACCTATTTAATCAATATTTTTTTCGATGACATTGGTAAAACTTTACAAATTGACCTCTGTTTGGAAATGCCCATTTGTGGGGCAATGTTTTTTCTTAGGAGGTTTTTATCTACATATATTTATAGAAATGCATTTTCTCGATACAGCCGAAATAGCAAGATCGCGCCATAATTCAGCGGAGTCCTGTAAAAAAACTGTTGATGCCATCATTTTAAGAGTAATAAAGTATTACAAAAAAACTTGAAATGAAATATTTATTTTTTTAAAATTAAAAAAAAAAACTTTTTTACCTGTTTTGGCAAAATACAATTTTTTTTCGAAACATAGGTAGGTAAAAACTAGCCAACATGATTCTTTTTTAAAATTCTTAACTAAACCTATTTCTTTTCACAATCGGAAAAGTATATCCTTTAGTTTCCGTAGGAATAATCGGGCCAAATTTGTAAAACTTTAGATTTCAGAAATTTTTATAATTAAAATAAACCACACAACCAATTATTTATTTTTTTTAAAAACATTTTCTTTATTCCATCCTCATCGCTACTTTTAATTATTAGATTACAGAATTCTTCTTTAACATCAGGTTTTTTAATAAATCAAAAGTTGACACTTAAATTTTGATGATCAATGCATTACAAGCTTTTTCGTCTAACATTGAAAGAAAGAATTGAAAGACTCTATTATTTTCTGCCATCAAAACACTAAGAGTTTCCTTAATAAATTAAATTCTTAAAGGTCGACAAAACTATGTATGTAGATCCGGGTCGGGGGTTCTGGCAAACACATCTGACTAATGCCTTTCAATCATGGCTTTGTAATGTAAATGCGCTCGAATGTTCCAGTACTGACTTTACTAAAATTTAATTTTCTCAGAAGACGCAAAAAAACGCTCGCTAATTTTTTAGGACATAAAGTTTAATATTGAAACTTTTTTTAAAAATAATTTCAAACACCGAT
The DNA here is from genome assembly GCA_018904265.1 of Lordiphosa collinella. NCBI lineage: Eukaryota > Metazoa > Arthropoda > Insecta > Diptera > Drosophilidae > Lordiphosa > Lordiphosa collinella. Next base: position 203,154 of record JAEIFV010000441.1, on the reverse strand, counting down.
CTTGCCCAATTAATTACTTTATGTCCAACAACAACAAAAAAAATTAGTTTTTTGGACATTTTAAAATAAATAAAAAAATTTTTTTTTAAATGTTTTTAGGAAAACTTTGTTTATGCTAATGAACTACGAAAAGTCAAAACTTATACTTTCAATTGGCACACATCCAGATAAATGTTTCATATTCAAGTAAAATAGTTGCAAACTGACATTAAAATGCCCTATTCTGTCAATTCCCTAAAATCGAGTTCGAAAGGCGAACTTTAGTTGCATTTAAACTTTCTTCAATATCGAAAAAAAATCAATTTTGGCGCGACATTTGCTCTAGTCGCCCCAACGTTCGTCATTACGAATTCTGATGTAAATTTTAAAATGGCTTTCACCAGCAGTGACTTTCGACTATCCTGCAAAGTGTCATCTCTAACCGAGCGAACAGCTGATTGATGCTGCAGTCGGCAAACTTGAGTTCAACACGTGCGATTTGTTTTGTTATTTGGAAATGGAGCCCGGCATATGCTATATAAAACCAGAGTATGCAAATAAATAAAAGTTGAGGTCATTGTGTACATAAGAAGAATGATTTCAGATATTTAGCTGAATCAAGCAGCGAGTCAAAGGCAGTGCCAATTCCACTCGATATTGGCGAGGATAATAAGAGAAAACGCGAAGAGGGCGAAAAAGGATCAGAGAATAACGGGGCAAAGCGAGGAGGCAAAAAGGAGCGCAAACGGGGTCAAAACAAGGCAAGAACTTGGCTCATACCGCGAGATCTAGTTCAACCAGATATCTTCCCTCCTACAGAATCGTCCCGTGTTCAAGGACGAGCGATATTCCCATCTCTGTCATTCCTTGATCGATGGCACTGGCGGAGAGCCTTGTGCATTGACCAACTGTCGCTATGTACACGATTTGGAAGCCTTCCTGGCTGCCAAAGGAGAAGATCTGGGCACGGAGTGTTATGTATATAATACCAAAGGATATTGTGGACGCGGTGTGAGCTGTCGCTTTGCACAGGGACACACAAGTGCCGAGGGCAGGAATATCAAAAAGGAAAACTATGATGAAAAGGCGGCTCAAACCACCTACAATGGCGTCAGCTCAGGTGAGTGTAGGGGCAACTTGTTGAATTCCGCATTTGTACATTTCCTTATTCCTAGAGCTCCAAGTGCGCCTACGTAAGCATGACTATGACTTCAGTCGCTCCAAAGAGTTGATCACCCAGGCAGAAAAGATAAGAGATGATCGCAAGCAACAACAGGAGCAGCAGCCCAAGGAGGACTCCACCGAAGTAAACTCACCTCAAGGGAGAGATGCTGAACGCCCGAAGCCTGCCGTTGATTTCCGTGAGAAACTTGTACTCTCCCCCTTGACCACTGTGGGAAATTTGCCCTTTCGTCGTATTTGTAAAGAATTTGGTGCCGACATTACTTGCGGCGAAATGGCCTGTGCTGTGCCCCTGCTCAAGGGCTTGGGTCAAGAATGGGCTCTAACCAAACGCCACCAGAGCGAGGACATATTCGGCGTACAACTGTGTGGAAATAATCCCAATGTCATCACTCAGGCAGCTCAAGTGCTGTATGAGACTGCCAAGGTTGATTACATCGATCTGAATATAGGTTGTCCTATCGATTTGATCTATCAGCAGGGCGGTGGCAGTGCTTTAATGCGTAGAACCAACATACTAGAGCTTACGGTGCGCAGCTGTGCAGGATTATCGAAGAAGTTGCCGTTCACGGTCAAGATGCGTACAGGAATCTATGCCGACAAGAGTGTGGCCCATGAGCTGGTGCCCCTGGTAGAGGAATGGGGAGCCTCGGCTGTCACCCTGCACGGACGCTCGCGTGAACAACGCTATACCAAGCATGCCAATTGGGAATACATAGAGGAATGTGCCCAAAAAGCCACGAACATGCCCATAATCGGCAACGGTGACATTCTCAGCTATGAGGACTATGTTGACCGTCGTCGAATTGCTCCACATGTTAGCTCTGTGATGATTGGACGTGGGGCGCTCATCAAGCCTTGGATTTTTCAAGAGATCAAAGAGAAAAAACCTTGGTCACCCACTTCGTCGCAACGTTTTGAGTTGCTCCAACGCTATTGCAATTATGGCCTAGAGCACTGGGGTTCTGATACCAAAGGTGTGGAGAGCACCCGACGTTTTCTTCTGGAATGGCAATCATTTCTTTATCGTTATATACCCGAAGAAGTCCAGTTGGCTCCACCGCAAAAAATCAATGCTAGACCACAAAAATACCGTGGACGAGATGAAATGGAAACTCTAATGGGCTCTTCAAATGCGGCGGATTGGGTTAAGCTGAGTGAAATGTTGTTAGGTCCTGTACCCGAGGGTTTTAGTTTTGTGCCCAAGCACAAGGCGAATGCGTTTTAAGAACTGAGAAAACGACTATTTTAGAGTTTATAACAGAGTTGTAAAGCTCTTCCAACAGAATTACAATAATATGTTGCTATAAATAAAAATCGCTTGTCTAAAATTAAATAATTTTTTGTTTGCAGTTAATTAATGGGAAATTCCAAATGCATTGGCTTAAGCTTAAAAGCGACGTTGATAGAGTATGTACAAACAGCTTAAGGCTTTGTTCATGTAGAATTCGGATGTTTGTTTGTATCTGCCTCTTCTTTTTTAGTCTAGTAAATAGCATGTGTAATTTCCATGGGTGGACGGGTGGCTCAGCGGCAACATCTAATGAAAAAGTTTTTTCTTTGAATAAACTTTACATCCGGTCACCCCTCTCTGCTGTTGGCGCTAGCTTTGTTGTAATTAGCCATGGAAAGCTTGTCAAACTGCCGTTCGGATTCGGCGTTAATCTGTAGGTCCCTTCTCTTGTGAGAAAATTAGAAGCGCACATGCCAAGAGATTGAGATACGCTCGGCTTTGGCCCTTTGTGGCTGTGTCAGGTCATTTTACAATAAGCATGTAAATGTATTATTAAATGTATGTGGCCGGGTGGCCCAGCGGCTAGTGCGCGCGACCGCTGTGCAAGAGGTCGTGGGTTCGATCCCGCCTCGGAACATCTAATGAAAAAGTTTTTTCTTTGAATAAACTTTACACTCGGTCACCCATCTCTGCTGTTGGCGCCAGCTTTGTAGTAATTAGGCATGAAAAGCTTCTCAAACTGCCGTTCGGATTCGGCGTTAAACTGTAAGACCCTTCTTCTTGTGCGAAAATTAGAAGCGCACAAGCCAAGAGATTGAGAGAGACTCGGCTTTGGCCTTTTGGGGCTGTGTCAAGCCATTTTACATGTAGATGTAGGGGAGTAGTTGTCATGATCTGTCAGGCGTACTGTGATAAAGGTCTTAGAAGAAAGCTTTCCCTGAGAGAGCGTAACTTTCAAGTTTACAAACGAAATTCCTAGTGAATGTCTAAATACCAGGGACCGAAAATAATTATCATTTTCGCTTTAAAGCTATTCTACTGGATGGGACTGTATTAATTTCGGTTCAGCTTCTCAGATAGACCATGATTTCTTATTTTCGATTGTTATTAAACATAATTATTAGCTATTAATTATTAAATATTCGTCAGCTTTAAAGCTATCCTCACCAAACTTTGCACGAAGTCTTCTGGTACATATACGCTGCACATTTGTCGGAACCGGCCGGATCAGATGACTATAGCATTTAGCTGCCATAGGAACGATCGATTGAAAAACTAGTCTTAAGAAGAAAAACTTTTTGTTTTTAATGGAAATGCCTCCAAAGTACGTATTTCTTAGTTTACTATACCTTACCATGATTTTACTAAGTTTGGTCGAAATCGGATGACTATAGCATATAGCTGCCATAGGAACGATCGGTCGAAAAACTAGTTCGAGTGGGGAAAACTTGTTTGTTTTTTCCTGAAAACGTCCTTTTTATTGGCATACACTTATTGTATATACTTGGACACATTTCTACAAGGTTTCATCAAAATCGGATGACTATAGCATAGAGCTGAAGTATGAATGATCGGTAGAAAAAGAAGTTCTAGTGAGAAAAACTTTTTGTTTTAAATGGGATCGCCTCCAAATTTCGCAATTAACAGTGTATTATGCTTTTCCATGATTTCACCAAGTTTCGTCGAAATCAGACATCTAAATAGTATAGATGTCCAAAAAGTAGTCTTAGAAAAACTTTTATGCTTTCAATGGAAGCTGCAAGAGTATACAAAACTTCGGAGTTAACTTTCCCCTATTTTTTTCATATAAATCGAATTTACTATTTATTGGTCGATTTTTATTATTATAAATCATCGATGATTTTTTTGTCGAGTTTTATTTTTATTATTTAAGCATGATGATTATTCTTGACTCTTTCGTTTTTAATCAAAGCATACAAATTATACAGAGATTTTTTTGTTTGAAAATCTAGAATATTATTCCCAATAAGAATTTGTTTCCAAACACTTTTGGAATTTTCAAAGCAAGCTGTGAAATTGTTGTGTGTACTTCACATTTTTACAACAAAAGCGAAAGTGTTATGTAGCGTAGTGCGCTAAATGCTTAATTCATACACTGGCGGTTGTGTGTTCGAGTCTTGGTGATGACCATCTTTTTTTTATTTTTTTATCGTTTGTGTGAAAAGGGAGCCTTTTCTATGGGCTGGCATACTTCTGCTACTAAGCACCCACTGGTCGAACTTGTCTGATGTCGATCCCAAGACATTTTGCACTCAACGACGGCGACGTATTATCTTGTTGCGCAATTGCACACATTTGTAGACACATGTCTGTGCTAAGGCTGAGCTGACTTTAATCAAAGATTTATAGATATTATAGATATAACCCGGATTTATATACTTGAACATATTTAGAATACACTTATCAAATTAGAATAAAAAGAATATAAGAATATTGTTTTTTGGTTTCTTAAAAATGCAACTTTTCTTAATTAATCTTATTGACATCGTGGCGTAGATGTTAGTTGATTGAATATGTATTTAAATTATCCAGGCTCAAGTCCCAGAAAGAGCTAACATAAAAATGTTAAATTTTTTTTGATTATTATTTTTCTTTCTATAAAAATTAACCGATAGGTTTCGATTGGTGCATTTATATTTTTTTCAAACAGTTTCAAATGAACTCCCTTTTCCTAAATAGAAAGATTTAAAAAAATTTGGTCGAAATCAGTATCTCAAAACGAGCACTTGCAACCAAGTTAGCTTCTCGTTTTTACTTAAATCTTCACATTTTAAGTGACACGAAAGAAAAAATGTTTCTTTTAGCTACCTTTTTGTATGCAGGGCTACAAAATTTAAATGTGAATAAAAAAAATAGGGGAATTATAGATAACCCATGTGAAACATAAAATGATTGTTAGTGGAAGCTGAAATCGAATCCCTGCACTACGCAATGTGAAATACACAAAACAATTTCACAGCTTGCTTAGAAAATTCCAAATGCGTTTGGAAACAAATTCTTATTGATATTAACATTCTTGATTTTCAAACAAAAAAATCTCTGTTTAATTTGTATGCTTTGATTAGAAACGAAAAATATCAAGAATAATCATCACAAGTTTACAAAAAAAGAAAAAATAACAATTTAATTGAACTTTTTTAAACAGGAACATTTCATTCATTCAAACCATAACTCAGGTCGGAAACGTAAGATGAGTCCAGCAAGGTATGTAACAAAAGGTTATTGAATTCCCAAAAATCGTGTTTAGCGTAGGTTTCCAATCGGATAAATATTTGAAAAAAAAAATCATTTTTTGTCAAAATCGTTCTCAACTTTTATTTTCTAAAGTCTAAGATCTCAGAGACTATAAGAGATAGAGCCACAAATGTTTGCGTGTAGGTAGGTGTATACCCGATCCAAATCGAGTTTGTTTCAGATTTGGAAAATTCCTCCCCCTCCCCCTTTAAGCGCAAAAAACTGTCAGAGCCACAATTTTTAAGTTAGACCTTCGAGACTTTATATATATATCAAGTAAGGCCCAATATCATCTATCTATTCTGAAAAGATCAATAAGATCGGATCGAAAGTTATATACGAATCAATTTTGCTTGTGGGAGAGAGGGGGGCCTTGCATTGTCAGTTATCGCGCGCGGCCGCATACCATGCGTTTGTGTGTATGTGTGAGTGTGTGTGTATGCAAAGTAAAACCCACGAAATCAAGGGAACAGGGTATTTTGTAGTCGGGGCACTCGACTGCAGCTCCCTTACTTGTTTTTATTTTAAGGTTGACAGTGTATACGAGGGCGGTCCCAGAAATTGCCGACCTAACTACTAACACATACAAATTTATAATTTTTTTTTTATTTTCCAACATAGGATCCTTTTAGGTCGAAACACTTTTCCCAGCGATGTTCAATAGCTTCGATACCTTTTTTATACCCTTGCAAAGGGTATTATAAAATTGTCCGGATGTTTGTAACGCATAGAAGGAAGCATCTCCGACCACATAAAGTATATATATTCTTGATCAGCATGACGAGCTGAGTTGATTTAGCCTTGTCCGTCTATCCGTCTGTCCTTCTGTCCGTCTGTCCGTCTGTTTCTACGCTATCTCCTCCGTCAGTTTTAAAGCTATCCGCACCAAACTTTGCACGAAGTCTTCTGGTACATATACGCTGCACATTTGTCGGAACCGGCCGGATCGGATGACTATAGCATATAGCTGCCATAGGAACGATCGGTTGAAAAACTAGTCTTAAAGAGAAAAACTTTTTTGTTTATAATGGAAACGCCTCCAAAGTACGTATTTCTTAGTTTACTATCCCTTCCCATGATTTCACTAAGTTTGGTCGAAATCGGATGACTATAGCATATAGCTGCCATAGGAACGATCGGTCAAAAAACTAGTTCTAGTGAGAAAAACCTTTTGTGCTTTTAATGAAAACTTCCTTATCATTGGCATACACTTATTTTATATACTTTTACACAATTCTACAAAGTTGGGTCGAAATCGGATGCTTCTTGCTGCCTAGACGTCGGTCAAACTGTTCTAGTGGAAAACTTTTGCTTTTAATGAAAACGTCCTTATCATTGGCATACACTTATTTTATATACTTTTACACAATTCTACAAAGTTGGGTCGAAATCGGATAACTATAACATATAGCTCCCATAGGAACGATCGGTCGAAAAATTAGTTCTAGTGAGAAAAACTTTTTGGTTTTTAATGAAAACGTTCTTTTTATTTTCATATTCTTATTTCAATTTAACATATTCTACAAGGTTTTATCAAAATCGGATAACTATGGCATATAGCTGCAGTATGAATGATCGGTCGAAAAAGAAGTTCTAGTGAGAAAAACTTTTTAGTTTTAAATGGGATCGCCTCCAAATTAACGCCTCGTAATTAACAGTGTATTATGCTTTTCCAAGATTTCACCAAGTTTGGTCGAAATCAGACATCTATATAGAATAGATCCGATAGAAAAGTAAGGTCAAAAAAGTAGTCTTAGTTAGAAAAACTTTTTTGTTTTCAATGGAAGCTGCAAGGGTATACAAAACTTCGGCCGAGCCGAAGTTAACTTTCCCCTATTTTTATAATAAGAACTGTGAAGCTCTTCAAAATAGGCATTAACCTCGGACTCCACCTCTTCATTGTTGCCAAATCTTTTCCTCCGAGCCATTTTTCCATGTTTGGAAATAAGAAATAATCAGAGGGAGCTAAGTCTTGCGAATAAGGGGAGTGAGGTAGCAATTCAAATTTGAATTCATTAATTTTAGCCATTGCAACGGCAGAGGTGTGAACCGGCTGTTTTTGTTCTGAAGTCAGCAAACGCGGCACCCATCTTGCGCATAACTTTTTCATGTCCAATTTTTCGGTCAATATGCGATGTACAGCACTTTTGAAATGCCTACACATTCAGCTAACTCACGAACTTTCAATCGCCACCACTCAATACACATTTTTTAATTTTGGCCACCATTTCTGAAGTGGTCACCTCATTTGGACGCCCATTACGATGTTCATCTTCGCAGCTCAAACGACCTCGCTTAACCTCAGCCACCCTATATTTTATTGTTGTAAACGAAGGAGCAGAATTACGTAAGGTAAAATCCAGCTCCTTTTTAATATTGGTTGGACTAAGACCTTTTATATGAAAGTATTGTATCACATAACGATGACCAATTTTGTCCATGTTTGCAAATCAATAACAAGCGTTTTCTATTAAAATCGACCAAAAAAAACTGTGCAAGGTAAAGGCACAAAACTTCAAACTTAAGCTTTTTATAGTCGGTACTTCCCCTTTTTAATGTTTTTTGTGAACATTTTACAACACTACTGTGCTAGGTCGGCCACTTCTGGGACGGCCCTCGTATTTCAGGGCTAGGGCCTAAAATAGTGCCACTATTTTATAAAAGTAACAACACTACATAAGTCAACTTCATTGAAACTTAGAAAATTTTTTGAAATCATTTTGAATTCCGGTTTGAGGTTCAAGGTTTTGGTTCGAACCTTGTTTAAGCCAACAAATTTATTTAGCAATTAATTTCATGTGCTCTACAAACCGCTTTCGACCTAAAAACTACAAAAATCGCATGATAATTGGGTCGTTTTTGGATCGGAAGCGATTTGTAGAGCACATGGAAATGGTGAATGTTAGCAGGCTCAAGGTCGAGGTTTGATTATTGTTCAATTATCAACCAGAAAATTCAACAGAGAATACATTTGAACATGAACTGTAGCTGTTGGCTGTGTAGACGGCCGCGTTTCGGCTGCGCCATGGCAAAGCCTTCGTCAGTACACTTTCAGTTGCTGTCACACCAACAAGCTATTTGTAAATCCTATTTATATTACCCAGTTGGCGAATAAATAGTTGAGAATTCCAAGTGCACAAATTTGCACGAACTTTCAACTAGCTTTTAAGCTAGAATTCCAAGTGCACAAATTGCACGAACTTTCAATTAGCTGTAGGCTCCGCTCTTTTAGGGTATATGAAGGTATATGCATTGGCATTGAAGGTTGTTCAATGTATCTCTGTTGTTTATGGCCACTATTTTAATTACTGAGAAATTCGTCTCAGAGTGTGATTAAAGTGTGCCACGATGTTCTTGTGTGCATTTATTTAAACTTTGACTAAAATCAAAACAGGTCGTTAAACCCATATTCAGGCACATGGAAATATTCAAAGCATAATTTACTGAGAAGTAAAATTCTATACATATGAAAGATACTAACAATGTAATGTTAGGCTCTTCTTTTGTAAATCATTAAATAAGCTTTGGACTTAAGGATCTTTAAAAACAGAGGCCATAATGGTTGGAGATTCCATAAGTTATTCTGAACGTTTTTCTAGATGATTTATTAATCTTTTCTGCCGATTGTAAGACTCAGCCGCCCAAAGTAGGTCATATTTTTGCACGTCTATAACTTTTGTTGAACCGATCCGAAAGGCATTGCCAAATTTTGTGGCTCGCTCTCTTATAGTCTCTGAGATCGAAGCGTTCATACCGACAGACGGGCATGGCTATATGTATCGACTCGGCTTTTGACGCTGATCAAGTATATATTTACTTCATGGGGTCGGAAATGTTTCCTTCTCCCTGTTCTCCCAACTTCATGATCCCCCTTTTCAAACAAAATACTGTCTCTAAACTGGTGATATTAACGTTAAAGATATAACACAAAAATATTTATTTTGGAGAATATTTTGTGAGAATTTGCCGCCCAGGCCGGGCTGCAACAAATGATATTTTTTGGTCCAATTTGCACCACGTTATTGTCTTGTAAAATTAATTGTGATAAAAAATTAGAAGAAAGTAAATTTCGGCTCTGCCGAAGTTTTGTTACCCTTGCAGCACGATTGGAGTCGATTTCATTTAAATCAGGGATTAATACCGAAACGATTTTCGGTTCCGGTACAGGTACCGGTACGACCCGAAATGAATGTTTCGGTAAAAGGATCTATTTCGGTTTTTAATTTATTTTGGTTTTCGGTTTCGATACGGTACCCAGTTTTTTATTTCGGTATACCGGTACGTACCGGTATCAGAACAAAATTTTAAATATTGTAGAAAGTAAATGCTCATATAAGTCCAAATCATTTTATTCCTTTGTAATATAAAGAAACAATATTCAAAGAAAAATTGCAATTGAAATTTAAAGAAAAATTGCAATCGATTTTTCACATTTCGCATTATTTTACAGAAAGTACAACTTTTGAAATCTCTTACAATTCTGGAAACCTTTTGGCGGACTCTGAATGTTAGAATGTTTTCATGGTTTCGAATATGTTTATGTGCTAGAAAAATGTAAATAGATTCATGCAGCTTATTTGTTGACAAAACTAATGTTTTTATCAACAAATTTCTTTTCCCACAACTTCTTCGGCCCTTTCAGATAAGCTAGTATCAAAACATTCATCATTACGCAGAGACTGATCAACATCCGACGAAATTTGACTATATATATATGTTAAAAAAGTAATTCCAGATTTTTTTTGCTCAGGACTTAGCATTATATATACATTGGATCCAAAAATATACCATACAGAAAAGCATTGTTTTCAAAACGGGATTTCTTAGCTTCTCGATTTCCTGAACGAGCGAAATCGCTAAAGACGACGTATTTTTTGATATTTCCAATTTGCAGTGTATCCAAATGAAATAAAAATTTCCCAAAACTAGAATTTTAGCTTGAAGTTTACCTGTTGTCACCTCAGCTGGTTCAAATATGCGTACTATTTCGCAAAACTGAGTCCCACACTTTCCAAAATTAAACAAAGCACAGTACCGGTACCAAGGTTTCGGGTTCGTTCTGGTTCTATCGTTTCCAATAATAACGGTAAACAGCATTCGGTTCTCAAAAAAAAATTTGTATCGGTTCCGGTTTCGGTTCCGGTACGTGATTTGAAACGGTTTATTTCGGTTAACGGTTCCGGTTCCTGTACCGGTATTAATCCCTGATTTAAATCAAAGTTTTTTTACTGGAACTTCTTTTTCGACCCATCTATATCTATCGTACTGCAGCTTTAAGCTATTGTCATCCGATTTTAACAAAACTTTGTAGAATTGTGTAAAAGTATTTAAAATAAATATATGCTAATGTTAAGGACGTTTCCATTGAAAACCAAGAAGTCATCCGATCCGACCGGTTCCGACAAATGTGTAGCGTATTTGTAATAAAAGACTTCGTGCGAAGTTTGGTCAAGATAGCATTAAGACTGAGGGAGGAGATAACATTGAAACAGACGGTACTGATCAAAAATATTTATATACTTTATGTGGTCAAAGATGCTTCCTTCTATGCGTTATAAACATCCGGAAAATTTTATTATACAGGCCTGTTCCGGTTTTCACTTTCACTAAATTTGCTCGAATTCGATTTGGTTACCTGTTCCGGTCTTCATAATTCGATAGATTTACTCGATTTGAATTCACATTGCTTAGAGCCGATGAATTTAAAAGAAAATTCGATTTTTTACATAAAATCGTCAAAATAATGGCTTAAAGTTAATTTTGTACCATTGTTTAGTATATTTAGATACTTTTTGCAATTTTACATTTCCTTAAAAATTATTTTTAATAAAAAAATAAATAATTTTTATGAACAGCTTCAATTTGGCCACGTGCCATCCAAATCGAATTCACATATTTTGTTCAAGCTGTTCTGGTTTTCACTTGTTTATGAAACGCTGGGAAAATGTTCATAAAATGCCCTTAAAAATAGAAACGACATTTTAAACACCTGTATTCAACTACTATCAACTATTTTGAGTGATTATTTATTGAATGGTTTTGATTGACCAGTTGATTAAGGTGAAAGTGTAGTCAACGGAAACAATTTGGAAATGAAACACTCGAATTGCAAATCGTTCGAATACCAGAACAGCTAAAACCAAATCGTTCGATTTTGTTTTCATTTGAAATCGAAGAAATATGTGAAAACCGGAACAGGCCTGATACCCTCTGAAAGGGAATAAAAAGAGTTGTTAATCGACAGGCAGTCAATTTGCATAAGAAAAACAACACACCGGTTAACCAATGCACTTTGATCGTGTAGAGTTCCAAAAAGAGTTCTGAATCAGAATATATCAAACTTCATGTAGGATAAAACAAAGCAGTAATCGAAGAATTTGAGAACAAATTTGCTACAAGCTGCAAGAAACGGAAGGAATTGATCATTTTAAGGAAGAAAATTGCCACATTTAAAAAACCGTTCAATTTTATTTTATCAGTATCAATAAATCACACAAATCACTTCAAATAGCTAAGCGCCTCTTCCACATCCGCCGTGGAGCCCAGAAAAATGGGACTACGTTCATGTATCTTCTGTGGTACTATATCTAAGATAGATATCTTTCCATCACTGGCCAAACCTCCAGCCTGAATCATCAAGTAGGCCATGGGATTGCACTCATAGAGTAGACGCAATTTTCCATTGGGTGCCGACTTGGTCGCCGGATAGATGAAGATGCCACCATATTTGATTGTGCGATGAACATCAGCCACCATGGAGCCCACATAGCGAGCACCATAAGGCTTACCCTTAGTGGGATCCTTTTTCGCTGCAACATAGTTAAAGACGCCTGCTTCCCAATCGCTGGCGTAGCCCTCATTGATGGAATAGATTTTGCCTTTTTCCGGTACACGCATATTAGGATCGGTTAAAATAAATTCACCAATGGCTGGATCATAAGTGAAACCATTCACACCCGAGCCCAGGCCAAGTACAATGGCTGTGGCCGAACCATAGAGGGCATAACCGGCAGCTACCAATTGATTGCCTGGCTGAAGGGCATCGTTAACGGTCGGTGCTCCCTGGCTTTTCTTGCGATAAATGGCAAAAATGGAACCAATCGAAACCAGACAATCGATATTGGAAGAACCGTCCAGAGGATCAAAACACACAATGTATTTGCCCTGGAAAAAACAAGAAACAAGACAATTTTAACGGCATATTTATAGAATCTACCCTGCAGTACTGAACTTTTCAGCGCTGAAGGCAGACCTGAGCAGTAGGAATAACTGAATTAGTTTGAAATAAGGAATAAATAGCTCCTTTAGTTGTACAAAATGGTTAACTGAAAAACTGTTTAATTTTTTTATGTTCTATTACTTTTGTAAGTGATTTTATATCTTTTAAAAATTAACTTCCAATTCATTCTGACAAAAAAAGAATCATTTATCGACTCACCTGTCGCTCTGTTTCCACCTCAATCACATGCTCATTCTCCTCGGACACCATCAGACATGTGGTATACGAGGACTTTAACATATTGATGAACAGCTCATTCGACAAGACGTCCAACTTTTTTACCTCTTCACCCTGAACATTCACATCTCCGGCAATGCCATGGAGCTTGGCTATGCCCGCCTTACGCACAGCCGATGCTGTCGCCTTAATGGCCGTCTGAATGCAGTTGAGCAGCTGGGAGAGATCCCCAGTGGCATTTTTAAATTTCCGCTGCTCCTGAAGCACAAAACGCGTTAGCGTCATGGCATTCGAATCGAAGGCGGGTCCTTGTTGGCTCATTTTGGCTAATAAAAGAAGAAGTACATAATAGGTTGTTATTCAAAAAAGGAAGCGACTTGGATTAGTGGTTTCTAGCAGATGTGTCATACCTTGACAGCCGCATTTATGACTTTGATTCATTATATTTTAGATACAATTCTAATATCATATTACAGTATACATATTACAGTAAAAAATGTTTTGAGGACATTATTTTTTAGTACAAATAAAAAAGGAAGTACAAATTTTTTTAAGAGAAATTACCAGTGTTTAAATTGCTTGACTTAAAGTATCAAAAGTTGAAAAATGTTATTTAACTCAGCAAAAAGTTTTTTAAAACTTAAACAATTTGTTGCTACTTAAACTGCTGTTTTGTAAATCTCAGAAATCAGTGTCAAAGCAAAATCAAGAAAAATAAACGCCTACTAAGACTGTTTTTCAAACCTAACTGCTCTATGGCAGCTGCACTATACAGTCTTCCTGTTACGACCAAACTTACGAAGTCTGATGCCGATTCCATTCAAAACAAAAAAAAAGGGAAAATTAACTTCGGCTCGGCCAAAGTTTTGCATACCCTTGCAGCCTCCATTAAAAACAAAAAAGTTTTTCTAACTAAGACTATCTTTTTGGCCTTACTTTTCTATGGGATCTGTAGTATATTATATAGATGTCTGATTTCCACCCAACTTGGTGAAATCATGGAAAAGCATAATACACTGTAAATTACGAAGCTTGGAGGCGATCCCATTTAAAACAAAAAAAGTTTTTCTCACTAGAGCTTCTTTTTCGACCGATCATTCATACTGCAGCTATATGCTATAGTCACCCGATTTTGATAAATCTTTGTAGAAATGTGTTAAGGTATTTAAAATAAGAATATGACAATATAGAGGACGTTTTCATTAAAAACTAAAAAGTTTTCCTCACTCGAACTAGTTTTTCGACCGATCGTTCCTATGGCAGCTATATGCTATAGTCATCCGATTTCGACCAAACCTTATAGAATTGTGTAAAAGTGTATAAAATAAGAATATGCCAATAAAAAGGACGTTTTCATTAAAAACGAAAAAGTTTTTCTTACTAGAACTAGTTTTGCGACCTATCGTTCCTATGGGAGCTATATGCTATAGTCATCCGACTTCGACCAAGCTTTGTAGAATTGTGTAAAAGTATATTAAATAAGTATATGCCAATGATAAGGACGTTTCCATTGAACAAAAAAGTTTTTCCTAGAACTAATTTTTCAACCGATCGTTCCTATGGTAGCTATAGTTATCCGATTTTGACAATACTTTGCAGAATTGTGTGAAAGCATACAAAATAAAAAAATGCCAATTTTAAGGTCATTACCATTCAAAACAAAAAAGTTTTTCTAAGCAAGACTACTTTTCAGACTATACTTTTCTATGACAGCTATACTATATAGATGACCGATTTCGACAACTGACTGTCGATTGTCGAACATTCGTCGACACTCAAGCAATCAAATGAAAAACTTTCAAACCATTGACTGCTGATCTACTTTCCTGTTTTACAACTTTTGTTTTTTTTGATTTGGCTTTGACACTGACTTGTGAGATTTACAATGCAGCAGTCAATAAAATGAAAACTTGTCTAAGTTTTTAAACACTGGAAATCACATTTAGTTTTATTTCTGAACTTTTGACAACTAAGTAAGCTACCACCTTTTGTATTATTTTTAAATAGTAATCTTTTGAAAACATAACGAACCGAAAAACGCTCAGTTTCGGGACTCTTGCAGAACATTTATTGGGATTATCTTAAAAGCTCCAAACTGTAGATTCTTGGCTTTCAAATATTTTTAAAATTGTCCGGTATACCAAAGTTCAAGTTCTTCTAAAGTCGCAGTCACGCTTAGGTATGGCTCATCTTTAACTTATTCACAAAAGTTTAGTATAAAATATTTAGATAGATGTTGCTATTAGCACGCATTAATTTCACTGTTCTTCATAGTAAAAGCAACTCTCAAGAAAATTATATTAGAACGAAAAATGTAAATTTATTGGTTAATTTTATTTAACTTTCCTTTCTCCGTCCTAGTACTTATCTTCGCCTATAATTTCCGTAATGAGAGCAAATTAAACAGAGTTCCTAAAAATTCCAGAACGAATACAGTTTTTAAGGTGCTTTCGCTTTAAAATTTTTCCTTAGTGAATAAGACTTCTTGTACATTTCTTTATATTTTTTATTTGATCATTAATAGATTCGGTATGCCTTAGCATTGTACTCTGTCAATTTGAATTTCTTTAATTTCTGTGCTCAGACATACTAACACTTTGGTAGGCTTTCAATCTTTTCAGCAGAGAAAACGTTCTTTCAGCGTTGCTGAAGCACAGTAAAATAGTTAAGTATGGCATAACGAGCCTGTAAATACTTTCGTATATCGAAAGTGTACATTTTGAGAATAACAGCCAAAAAGACGCATTTGTACTATAACTTTATTTATTTTAGTTTGAAATGCTCAACTCAAAAATCGATTAGAAATTTTTTTTATGGAAACCTTTTTAATATGAATTTTTTTATACTTCGCTTATCACCTCATTTATAAATAATAAGCTCTTCTTGGGTACACCAAAAACGCAAACAAACTAAACTTTTTGGTTAATTCAAAAGTTTCCCGTCAACACAGCAAAATCCGAGAAGTGCTATTCTCTACCTACTATAGAACGTATTCTAGGACATTTACCAGGTTTTCAAATCATATCAAAATCAGGGCTGCAAACCGGTTCGTATTCGAGCCGCTCCGTAGTCAAAATCTCCTGGACTTTTGGGAAGTCTAAACCGAAGTATATTTTTTTTAACTGCACGGACCCGAACCTGAACCGGAGCACAGATAAACTAACGTGAAAGCAAAGCTAATTTCGTCTGTGCCGAAGTTCAAATATACTTGAAACTTTTGTGACCACTGACTTAATTTTGTGACCAATGATTTAATTTATAAGCTTAACTATAAATGGGACATTCCATATCAAGTCAGCCACCCCATTTATTTTTTATTTCAAAAATTTTTTTAATGGCTATTATATTGAAGTACTATAGATAGATGAAAAAACCTAAAATTTGTTTGCCCTACCATCAATATTTCTCCACATAATCCGGAAAACACATAAAAAGTTAAAGAATCAATGTAAAACAAAAATGTAAAATAACTTACAAAGTTATCAGAAGTAATTTTTTTGAATAAAAAAATGGTTTTTTGATATTTTCTTCAAGAGGTCCACTCGATATTTCATTCGAATACTTTTATCACGATAGAGCATATTTTTAAGTACATTTCGCAATATTTTTTAAGATGCCAGACAGCCTGAGAGCTCGGGAATAAATTTTTTTGTATATCCAATTTTGGGTCTTTGACTGATTGTTCAAATATTATTTACGAAATGTCTCAACAAATTAACATTTAATCAATTTGTTGGTTAATTTTGACATGGCTAGATCGAATATATATACTTTATAGCAGGGATTAAAACCGAAACAAATTTCCGTTTTGGTCAAGGCATTTAAATCGACTGAAAGCCTTTTTTAACTGTTTAGGAAACGGACAGGCAACCTCTGTCCGTTTCACCTAATATAACCTCAACCAAAATATACCTATGGCCCGAGATAAGCAACCCGACCGATACCGAAACTCGTTTCGGTTCTAATTCCTTCTTTATATGGTCGGAAATGCATCCTTCTGGCTGTTACATACTTTTGCACAAACTTAATATACCCTGTGTACCTCTGGTACAGAGTATAAAATGGGTTTTGTTGAAAGAAATACGGGCCTGTTCCGAATTACGAAAACGAGTGAAATTGCCGCAAATCGAGTTGATTGCTGTTCTGAATTCCGCAAATCGACAAGAATTGTCGTTTTCAAAACGTGCGCTGCAGAGTAAGCGGAATTAAAAGTAGTTGCAAATTAAAGCATTAAACTACTTCCCCTATATAATAAACTAAAAATACGAAATTAGTTGAACATTTTTAAGATCGTTTAGCATCATTACTTAAACTGTTTTAAGTTTAAGTATAATTTTACAGATTTTTTTTATAATCATCTATAAAATATTGCATGAAAAACAAAACCGAGCGGCCGTGACCAAACCGAGCTGTTCTGAATTCCACTTTACTTTTTAGTCGATCTCGACCTTCAATCGTCGGCTGCTAGGGCTGCTGCATTTGAATTTATTTATTCGGACTGCACTTTTTCTATTTCACTTAGCTATGTTTAACCATATTTGATATTACATATTCAAATGAAATATTTAAATACTGGTTTAAGTAAAAATAAATGGAATTAAAGAGTAAATAAGAGCTTTATAAATTTAAATTAGGGAGATGATGACAACTCTGTCTGCTGACGATATACACAAACCCGTGCGCAGGCCAGCCAGCCAGCTGTTTTCAAAACCAAGTTTGAAAAGTCGAAACGTAACCAAAACGATCGGAATTGGGAACAGCAAATAGTAAAACGCTCGTTTTCGTTTCGTTTTTACTTTTTGAAAACGTTCGGAATTCGGAACAGGCCTGATAATTGTACTTTCCAATTTATGCAAATTTTTAGTATCCCTAATGACTTCGACAAGCGTTTTGGTATTTAAAATTCCGGATTTTACATTCGCAAAGCTTTACAAACGAAATTTATTATAAAGTATGTGCAGGATGTCGTAGTTTGACAACCAATGTTTTCTGAAACAGGAAAAAAACTGACCTGAACCCTGAATCCAGGTCGGTCCTTATAAACTCACTACGTAAACGTGAACTGAACAAAATTTCGAGGTTCGAACCGCCTCCAGATTTCTAGAAGGACTGCAGTCCTTATCAAAATGTTTAAGCCATGATTGATTTTAATATACGTCTTTATAATTAAATTGGAGGATTGTCTTAAGAATAAAGGACTTAGAAAAGTTACGAATTAATAAAAAACAGAAAAGAAATTTTGGAAATTGGTTTCATTCAAATAGACATGGTCATGCATTTGGTAAGTAAATAATTAACTATTATTAACAAAAAAAATTGGGTTTATCGTTGGGCAGCAAGTTAAAAGGGATATGCTTTATACAACAATATGTACAACAGGGCACAAGCAACAGGCAACACCACTTACAATCACCATTACTGGCCGCCATTATTGCAAAGGGTCCTACAAATTATGCGGTTCCTGTGGGTACACATTTACATTATTAAGTATCAAAAAATTCCACATCGAGTTGAAGGTCAAATGTACGTTCAGGCTGTCGGAGGGGGCACGTCGCTTCAAAAATTATTATCAAAAACTTGTCACTCTATTTTGTGCTGCGGTTTCATTGGTTATATTTTGGGCTAGCTGATAACCTGTTTGTTTCTACAGGGAAATAAAATATAAAAAAACAACGCAACCGGAAAACTCAACAAAATATGTACATATATATGTTTTCTGAAATGTTTTTGCTAGCAATTTCTCAATGCGACACGTGCACCCCTATTTATTTTAAGAACACACATGATTAGCTTATAAAGCTAAGCATGTATGTATATACACAGCATATAAGTAGACACACTCGTACATATTTAAATATTAAATTGTTGCTTTAGCCCTTGTGTTAACCCAACACTTAAGGAGCTTCTTAGGTTTGCAAGAACCAATTGAACCACTTTCACTTACAACAAACAAATAAAAACTGAACACGAGAACTGCCACAAAACAACGAACCGCAGTCGACGGGTGCACCAAAGAGACTGAGGACTAGGACCGAGTTGACTTTCAGCTGGCAACCGTACCGGGAACGCCAACGTCACAACTTGTTTTGTTTGTGAGTCGCTATGCCAGACAGATAACATGTAAATAATATACATACATATTTTTGTTTATATACATTGTACACAGAAGAGAGCGAGAGAAAGAGAGAGTGGGTGATAGCGCCCACCATATGCTGATGAAGCTAATGAGAGAAGTTGCCTCTGCAACTTTAAACTAGAGAGATACAATTACCAGTTTGTTTATAAAGTTGAAATCAGATAAGCAAGAGGGGGTGCCGGCATGTAGATAGCACTTTTACTTGGGGATTTTCTTTCTTTTATTGCCAAATTCTTTTCTCTTAAGAATATATAAATATGGGTTTAACGACCAGTTTTGTTTTTGGTCAAAGTGAATGTTAGCAGGCTCAAGGTCGAGGTTTGATTACACAGTTCAACAAATATTGGGTCATCGCTGGCACTTGAATGAATTTAGTACCGTTTGACAGAGGTTTTCAAGCTGAATACAAGTCAATTTTCAGAATTTCTCTAGCTCGTAAAGTTTTTGAGAATTAAATGGTCAAAGTGGTTAAAAGTGCCTAAAATGGCACTTTTCAAAAACTTATTAAAAAGCCATATCCGTCGAACGTTATCAATTTCATGCTTCGGCCCGCATGGACCCAATATTTGTTGAACTGTGTTATAGTTCAATAATCAACCAGAAAATTAAAACTGGTCGTTAAACCCATGATGTAATAAGTATAAGGTGGTCCCGTCATGAGAGCAGCTCTCTCGACTAGTCCCTTATTGTCAGTACTTGGCAGGCTGTCAACAGAGTAGGCTCGTATCGGACGAATTTTTTGTTCGTTGCTTTAACCTTTACGTGAGGAGAAAAGAATTACCTTTTGCATTTATTGTCGTGGAAGTATTAAAACTGAGGGAAAAAATATAATTCATGTTCCAAAGATGGAAAAAATGAAAATTGTGGGAAGAATCCTTAGGATGTAGTTTTGTCCCAAATGGAACAATCTGACATACACATTTTAAAGCTACCGATTGGAAGCCTTTAACCAACAAAGGCCAAGTGTCAAAGAGAAAAAGTCTCATGCCAGATGCAATACCAGAGTCAGAGCGTGAACCGGCGCATGAACCGAAAATCATTCGACAAAGGGCATAGGTTGCTACGGTAGGCTGCAAATGTACCCCACTGTCAGTCTAAGGGTTAAGCACAGAAAATGTTGCCGTTTCACTGACTCACATGAAATTAGTAGGCTCACACTCATTTGTCAACATACAATAAGGGAGAGTCCCATATTCAGATAAAATAACAGAATTTGCTCCTCGTGATGTTTGTTATAAAACCTTAACGGTTCCCTATTACACAAACAATAAAAATACCTTGGTATTTATACAAAAGGGAAGTACCCCTTTAAATAAATTCACAAAAGAAAATCGTGGCTCACTTTAAGCACACTCTGAGACGAATTTCTCAGTAAAAAAAATGCAAATGGCCACAAACAACAGAGATACATTGAACAATCTTTAATGCCAATGCATATACCTCCAGCTACCCTAAACAGCGGAGCTTAAAGCTAGTTGAAATTTCGTGCTATTTGTGCACTTGGAATTCTCAACTCGTTATTCGTTATTCGTAATATACCATAAATAGGATTTGCAAATGGCTTGTTGGTGTGACAGCAACTAAAAGTGTACTTACGAAGGCTTTGCCATGATGGCGGCAGCCGAAACGGCCGTCTTCACACCCACAGCTCTACTGTTCATGTTCATATGTATTCTCTGTTGAATTTTGCTGGTTGAATTTTGAACTATTTAGTTACTAGTAGTTTTTTTTTTGAATGCCAACTTTTTCACAGATTTCCGTTGTCGTTAGTCAAATTTTTCAAAGCGACTACTCAGTTGATAGTCAAGTCAACTGAAAGAACTAAATTGTCAATAGTCAAATGTAACAAAACGACTAAAGACTAATGCTGGGTTTATACTGAGTCAGTATAAACTCAGCATAACATTTTGTTTAGTTTTTGTTCATGTTTCTAAGCCTAGTTGATCAAATCATATTTTATGCAAACTATTTAATTTTTAGTTTTAATGATTTGATTCCATTTTAGTTTAGTCAATAGTTAAGTCATTTTGAACCCTGATTTCAAATGTTATTAAAAATGTCTATGGTCCGTTTTGATCCGTGCACAGTGGGGTTATTTGAGTTTTTTCGTTGCAAAAATCATAACTTTTGATATAATATGATAGATAAGATAGTTAATTGTTCAACCTATAAGGCCCCCCATACACCGCACAAATTTTTGCGCAAAACGCTTATGTGTGTTAGTGAAATATGAGTGTATGCGTCACACGCACGCATTTGCGAAAATCGAGACCGAAATCACAAAGTTTTGATTTTTTGGGTTCTTTGCGCAATGTTTTGTGTGGTGAGTGTGCGATTTGCGCAAATTCTGCTTAGTTCGCAGCAAGTTGTTGTTGGAAAAAGAAGAAGAAGCGCTTGCTTTGAACTGAAATTTGTGCAAATTCTGGCGTAGTGTATGGGCTAAGTGCGTGTGAATTTTGCGCAAAAATTTGTGTGGTTTATGGAGGGCTTAAAAAAGTGTTTGGGAAAGATGATACGCCTTCTAGATGCTTACTTATGGGTTTCCAAAGTTAAATTTGTGAAAAAATTTTTTAAGGTTATAATGTTTTTAAATTATTTCCAAAACAAAACAAAAAAATTAAAATATAGTTTTTTCAAATTTCGATCTTATTTGATGTAATATCTATGCATTTCAGTTGTTAGCAGGTTAAAATTAAAAAGTTTTTCAGTAAAATCTTTACGGACCGACCTCTTTGGGTTTCGCCATACAATATCTAATATCATGCCTTTTTTACCTATTTTTATTATTTTTAGATTTTTATTTGTAAAAATCATTGATGATTTATTTCCCAGGTTTTTTTTTAGTATTCAAGCAGTATACGAGGTGTGTTCAAAAGTATCGCGAATTTTGAATTTTCGCGGGTTACGTATATTCGAATTTCGATTTTTTTGTGGCGTTATGTTGGTACTCATGTCTCTCACCTATGCCGACAAGCTCGGCCATTTTGAATGTTCACTTAATTGTTGACAGCTGCTTTGGTTGCACGTGTTTTGGATTCGATTTTTCGATTTTCGGTTCGATTTTTACCTATTCAAAAAAATGGATCAAAGAACCTGTATCAAATTTTGTGTGAAAAACTCCAGAGGGTCATAACTGGTGACGAATCGTGGGTTTATGGTTATGACGTGGAAACCAAAGCTCAATCATCTCAATGGAAGCTGCCGCACGAACCAAGACCGAAAAAAGCGCGCCAAGATCGGTCGAATGTGAAAGTTTTGCAGACAGTTTTCTTCGATTGCAGGGGCGTGGTGCATCAGGGAAGAACGGTCAATAAGGAATATTACCTGCAAGTTATGCGCAATTTGCGCGAAGCAATCCGCCTGAAACGCCCGGATTTGTGGTAACGCGATAGCGCCCCTGCTCACACATCGTTGCTTGTGCGCGACTTTTTGGCCAAAAACAACACACTAATGATGCCGCAGCCACCGTATTCCCCAGATCTGGCCCCCTGTGACTTTTTCTTGTTCCCTAAAGAGGCCCATGAAAGGACGACGTTACGCTACTCTTGACGAGATAAAGACGGCATCGAAGGAGGAGCTGAACAAGATAAAAAAAATGATTTTTTGAAGTGCTTCGAAGATTGGAAAACCGTTGGCACAAGTGTATAATATCTCATGGGGATTACTTTGAAGGGGACAAAATAGATATTCATGAATAAATAAATAATTTTTGAAAAAAACACAAAATTCGCGATACTTTTTGAACACACCTCGTAATTACACAGGGGTAGAGCCATTTTGTTGGATCCACTTTGATGAAAAATTCTGGTCCAGTTTTGTACACTGATTACAAAACTGGTCTTTAAGTCAAATTTTTAATATTCGATCGTCATGTACAGGCCAGAGCGGTTGTTGAATTTAAAATTAAAACATTTTAGCATATAGCCCATAGACTCTTCTATTTTCACCAATTTTGTAACATCTATAACGGCTGAACGGACAAAACTACAGGCGGTTGATCCCGAAAAAATGAATTAAATTTAATGACATGCCAAATGTTTGTTTTCTTTATAACTCGACTATCGTTCATCCGATCTTTACCAACCCTTTGCGAAGTGCTGCCTATCGCCGTTGTGGCCGGTGCTGCCCGTCATAATTGTTTGTTTTCCTTATAACTAGACCACCGTTCGTCCGATCGATTAAGAATCCCGATTATTACATTTAGCCATAAGGTTCGAACCTACTATCTATAAAACTAAGGAATATATGAGATTTTTTCCAATTTTCGTGGCCGGGAGGTGGCGTGACAAAAATTGAAAAAAAGCTTGACCTGGCTGCATCTAAAGGGTGATTTTTTAAGAGCTATAGGATACACATAAAATTCAGAAAAATCCAAGAAATCTTTATTTGAATCGATGGTATGGTCCATATAACTTACTGTTTGAAGATTATTTCATGCAAATGTTGACCGTGACTGCGCCTCAAATGGTCCATCCGCTTAGTCCAATTTTGGCATACTCTTTTCAACATTTCGGCCGGTATCTCACGAATAAATGCTTCAATGTTGTCTTCCAATGCGTCAATTGAAGCGGGCTTGTCTGTATAGACATGAGCTTTAGCATAGCCCCACAAAAAATAGTCTAAAGGCGTTAAATCGCACGATCTAGGCGGCCAATTGACCGGTCCCGAATGTGAAATAAAATGTTCACCGAACTCGCCTCTCAATAAGTCCATTGTTGCGCGTGCTGTGTGGCATGTGGCACCGTCTTGTTGAAACCACATGTCATGCAAGTCAAGCTCTTGCATTTTGGGCAAAAAAAAGATGGATATCATTTCACGGTAGCGCTCACCATTCACAGTTACGTTACGATTCGCATCATCTTTGAAGAAGTACGGTCCAATGATGCCACCAGCCCATAAAACGCACCAAACTGTGACTTTTTCTGGATGCATTGGTAGCTCTTGCAATGCTTCTGGCTGATATTCACTCCAAAATCGACAATGCTGCTTATTTACGTACCCATTGAGCCAAAAATGAGCTTCGTCGCTGAACACAATTTTTCGGTAAAAAAGTGGATCCTTGGCCAACTTTCCAAGAGCCCATTCACCAAAAATTCTACGTTGCAGTAGGTTGTTGGGCTTCAATTCTTGCACCAGCTGTATTTTGAAAGGCTTCACACCTAAATCCTTCCGCAAAATTTTCCACGTTGTTGATTAACAGAGGCCCAATTGCTGTGAACGGCGACGAATCGATAACAGCTGCGATATTTTCTTCAGTTCGCACTCTACGTAAGCGTGTTGGTGGTTTAATGTTTAACAATGAAAATTTGGTGCGAAATTTAGTCACAATAGCCCGAATAGCCTCTTCAGTGAGTCGATTAAACTGACCATAAAATGGAAGATGCGCGCGATGAACTTTCTTAACAGAGCGCGCATTTTAATAATAAAATTCAATAATTTGCAAGCGATGTTCGTTTGTAAGACGATTCATGGCTAAATTATAGACCAAACTGAAGATGTTTGACAGTGAAACAAAACACGACACGTGCGTGAGCTGTTTAAAGCAGTGTTGCCAAAAAGATAATTGCTAAAAAATCAGCCTTTACAAGTTTTGCTTTGTTGTCAGTGGACCAAACTGGACCAGAATTTTTCATCAAAATGAATTCAACCTACAAAAGCTGTCATTTTGTTCCCCTGTGTAATCAAAGAACATATTTTGAAAATATTGCAAATACACTAAAATATACATTTATGTATTTTTCATCAAATTTTCATCAAAAAATACTAAAAAAATGGATAGTTGGTAAATAGCGATTTACCTGGAGAAAAACAAAGCAAACAGTAAGTTTTATGTTGTATTATACACTTAGGAAATACCACAAGTCGCGATATTTTACCTGAAAGCGGACCAAATACCATAAAAAGAGTGTGTTTTTATACCCTGTTCCCATTGAAAATCGGGAAAGGGGGATCATGAAGTTGTGCAAAAGTATGTAACAGATAGAAGGAAGCATATGCGTCCCCATAAAGTATATATTTTCTTAATCAGCATCAACAGCCGAGTCGATTTAGCCATGTCCATCTGTCCGTCCGTCTGTCCGTATAAACGCGTGTTTCTCAGAGACTATTAGAGCTAGAGCCACAAATTTTTGCATCTAGATAGGTGTATACCCGATTCAAAACGAGTTTGTTTCAGATTTGGAAAATTACTCCCCCTCCCCCTTTAAGCGCAAAAAACTGTCAGAGCCACAATTTTTAAGATAGACCTTCCAAACTTTACATATATCAAGTAAGGCCTAATATCTATCTCTTCTGAAAAGATCAATAAGATCGGACAATAAACACCGAAGTTATATACGAATCAATTTTGCTAGTGGGAGAGAGGGGGGGGGGGGGGGGTCTTGCATTGTCTGTTATCGCGCGCGGCCGCATGCCATGCGTTTGTGTGTATGAGTAAAGTGTGTGTATGTGTGAGTGTGTGTGTATGTAAAGTAAAACACCCGAAATCAAGGGAACAGGGTATTTTGTAGTCGGGGCACTCGACTGCAGCTCCCTTACTTGTTTATACTTATTATTTACTTATTATACTCTATTATACTCTCTGTATCTTTGGCACAGAGTATAAGAATTATATTTGCCAAATATCAAATTAACCAGCCCAGATCGAATTGATATTAACATTTTTTTTCTCTGTGTACACAGAGTATATGAAGCTTGTGCAAAAGTATGTAACAGCCAGAAGGAAGCATCCCGACCCTATAAAGTATATATATATTCTTGATCAGCATCAACAGCCGAGTCGATTTAGCCATGTCCGTCTGTTTGTCCGTCTGATCGTCTGTCCGTATGAACAAATAGGTCTCAGAGATGGTAAGAGATACGCAGAAAAAAAAACGGCGAGATAAATTCAATCTTTTTTTCTTAGAGTAATCCTGTCACGAGCTTTAAAATTTAATCTCGATTTGCGGGATATTCTACTCAATTCAATCTTTTAAGGCTTGACGCAATCCTTTCGAGCTTGATTCATTCTATATGTGCTTCCTTCAATCCCTTTCGAGATCACAATGTTCATAAATTAGGAACGATAGCAGAAAAGTGTAAATAGCACTTTAGACAATCGGCAACAATCATGTGCTATGATGTTATGCGATGAAATACCATGCCATTCGTGTTCAGTGTAAAGCTGAACGGTTGTGAGCTCGAGTCCCAGACAGATAATTTTTATATTTCTTTGCTTTTTTCAGAAGCTTTAAATATACCGTCGCCGGGTGGCTCAGCGGCTAGTGTGCGCGACCGCTGTGCAAGAAGAGGTTGTGGGCTCGGAACATCTGATGAAAAAGTTTTTCCTTTGAATAAACTTTACATCCGTTCACCCCTCTCTGCTGTTGGCGCCAGCTTTGTAG
Organism: Lordiphosa collinella; assembly: GCA_018904265.1. NCBI lineage: Eukaryota > Metazoa > Arthropoda > Insecta > Diptera > Drosophilidae > Lordiphosa > Lordiphosa collinella. The sequence continues at coordinate 176,530 of JAEIFV010000441.1, read as the reverse complement.
TAATTAAGCCTTGAAAAGCTTCTCAAACTGCCATTCGGATTTGGCGTTAAAGTGTAGGTCCCTTTCTCTTGTGCGAAAAATAGAAGCGCACAAGCCAAGAGATTGAGAGAAGCTCGGCCTTGGCCCTTTGGGGCTGTGTCAACTTGACAAGCCATTTTACTTTACTTTAAAACTTAACCAAAACTGGTGTCGGTGGGTGTGTCCTATGGAAAATTGAGGAAGAAAGGAAAGGTAGAGGAATCTTTCTGGGAGCAAATTAATATCGAACAAGCTTAAGGTGATCATACGTTGGGATTAAATTGAGCTCAAATTTTTTGATTAGTTTAATCTTTATGCGGGATCAATTTGATCTTTTAAGGATTGAAAAAAGTGAGATCAAATCAATCTCCTTTCGGATCGGCTTAAGAATATCCGGGATTACCCTGTTTTCAATCCTGTGTCGGATTGATGTCTTCCCGTATGGATTGGTTTTTTTTGAGTGTAGAGGTTTGACATATGTTTCTTATACTTGCAGGCAGATCAAGTTTATTTTCAATTTTCGCCACTCCCTCGCATATTGGAAAAAACGTCATATCTCCCACAGTTTTATAGATAGAAGGTTCGTTTCTTCTGGACATATTTAGTAATCAGGATTATTTATCGATCTGCCAAAGGAATGGTAAAGATCGGATGAACGGTTGTCGAGTTATAAAGAAAACAAACAATTAGTGGCCAAACTGGACCAGAATTTTACATCAAAATGGATGCAACATACAAAAGTTGTAATTTTGTTCCCAAGTGTAATCGAAGAACAATTTTTGAAAATATTGCAAATACAGCAGAGTTTCTTCTCGTGTGAGAAACCACAAAAGTCAGACATCATGACCTCATCCCAAAATCCTTGATAGCGGCGTTCCATAATCTTTATATCCTGATGAAATCGTTCACCATGCTGATCACTCTCAACGCCGAGGTTTTCAGGGAAAAATCCAAATGAGAGTCCAAAAAACGACAATTTCACTCCAGTTTGCAATTCAATGTGTAGCGTTTTAGCTTAAAACTTTTAATTTAAATTAAAACTTTTAATATAACACAGTGCGACCGTCAAAATGGCCTGAGAACGGGACCAATAAATTGTGAAACTTGAGGCATCAGCTAGCAACACCTCATATCCAGTTTCTCTTGATCACCCCAAGTGCCGTTTTCTCATGTTCCTGTTTTGGCAAAACTAGGTGGATTTGGTGAATCTGCACTGCTCACTTTGATCCTGAGCTATGCAAGTCCTTAAAATCCACCTAGATTTGCAAAAACAGGAACATGAGAAAACGGGCCTAAGTTCGCGTTTAATGAACTCATTTGTAATAGCAACACACAGTTACATCTGTTGTAAAATTTAAAATAAAAAAAAAATGGTTGAAAATAGATGAAAGCTAAATTCTAAGCCTCCAATACTAAATTCCCACCTCCAATGGACACGTGGTTAGCACCCCGCCCATTGAGGTTCAACTTAGAAACTTGATTGTATGGAAAACCACTCAGTCGAATTACCTTCTTCTTATTTGCCCTGATATTTCTATCACAACCGTTTGACAGTCTCGGCCGATGCTAATAATGCCCGCCACTCGCCTCTGTCTTGTGCGAGCTGGCACCAGTTGTTCAGTTCAAGCGCCTTTATGTCTTTCAGCACCTGTTTTTCCCATATAAGTTTCGGTCGTCCTACAGCTCCTGCTTTTCCTAATTCGTTCGCCTTCCGCCTGTACACTTTTTTTTACTGGAGCTTCTTTATCCATACGAGTAACATGTCCACGCCAGCGCAGCCGCTGTTGTTTATGTGCTTGACTAGGTCAGTGTCCCCATAGAGCTCATAAAGTTCGTGATTCACTCGGATGCGAAATTCGCCGCCAACGTTTAGAGGTCCATAAATCCTACGAAGACTTTTCTCTCGAACACGCCAATTGCCGCCTCATCCGTTGATGACATTGTCCATGCTTCTGCGCCGTATAGCAGGACTGGGATGATAAGCGACTTGTATAGCACAATTTTCGTTTTCCGAGAGAGGGCTCTGCTCTTGAGCTCCTTACTAAGCCCGTTGTAACATCGGTTTGCAAGAGTTATTCTTCTTCAGATCTCCAGACTGATGTTGTTGTCGCTGGTGATCATCGTTCCGAGGTAGACAAAGTCCTTTACAACGTTAAAGTTGTACTCTCCAATTGCAACAGATTGTCCAAGACGCGTAGGCTCACTGCGCGCTGAGACTAGGAACTTCGTCTTTTCCTCATTTACCGCTAAGCCCATGCGTTTTGACTGCTTCTCAATCTCTAAAAACGCCTTGCTTACCGCCCGTTCGGATTTGTCCATAATGTCAATGTCATCGGCATATGCAAGTTGCGTTAAATCTTTATAAAAGATGGTGCCCGATCTGTTAGCATTTGGGCACTGGCGCAGTATATACTCCATCAGCAGATTAAAGAAGTTACACGATAAGGTGTCACCCTGCCTAAAGCCTCTTCTAATATCGAAAGGCTCGGAGAGGTTCTTTCCTATTTTGACGGAGCTTTGTGTGCTTCTCAACGTCATCATGCAAAGTCGAACGTACTTTGCTGGTATACCAGAAGTAGACAGGGCTTCAAAGAACTTTGACCTTATCGGTGTGTCAAAAGCGGCTTTATGCATGGGTTTCTCCAGTATTTGTCTCAATGTGAATATTTGGTCTATGGTGGATTTACCAGGTCTAAAGCCACACTGATAAGGCTCGATCAGTTCGCTCATTCTCGGCTTTAGACGTTCATATAAGATACATGACAGAACCTTATATGCAATGGGTAGGAGACTGATCCCGCGGTAATTGGCGCAGATTGCAGGGTCTCCTTTTTTAAGGATTGGGCAGAGAACACTTAGACTCCAATCTTCGGGCATACTCTCTTCGGACCAAATTCTGCATAGGAGTTGGTGCATGCACCTTACCAGCTCCTCGCCGCCAGCCTTGAACAATTCAGCGGGCAGCTCATCGGCTCCAGCTGATTTGTTATTTTTTAGCCTTTTTATGGCTAACCAAACTTCGTTATGGTCCGGTGGGTCTATTTCTATATCATCGATGGGCGGTTCCACTACTTCTCCAGGGGCGTCATTGTGTTCATCATCGCCTCCCAGCAGGTTGGAGAAATAGTTTCTCCATTTGTCTAGTACCTCCTTTGGATCTGTGACAAGATTTCCGGCTTCGTCCTTACATTGTGAGGCTCCGGGCTTAAAACCTTCGGCTAGTCGCCGAACTTTTTGGTAGAATTTTCGAGTCTCACTCATGCCGAACAGGCTTTCGACTTCCTCACGCATACGCCTTTCCTGCTCATTCTTTTTCTTCCGATATCGCTCCTTGACAGCTCGCGTTGCTCCCGACTGCAGAGTTTTCCTGTAGGCAGCGTCTTTCTCTGCAGTAGCGCGGCGGCACTCATCATCGTACCATGACTGTTTTCGGGAGCTCTCGGCATATCCGAGAGTCTTCTTGGCAGCCTTACTCATGGAGTGTGAAATATGTTTCCACTGTTCACTTATACCTGAAGGGAAAGGTGAAATTTCCTTGGGCAAATGGGTGAGTTTTGCTGTGTAGGCTTCGGTGGTCCGTTGTGATTACAGCTTCTCGACGTTCAGCTTTCGACGTGTACTAGAGCGTGCCTACTTTGGCTGCAACAAGGTAGTGATCCGATTCTATATTGGCTCCTCGGAAAGAACGTACGTCTATCACAACGTGATCAATCTGGTTTTCCGTGTTATTTTCAGGGGACCTCTAGGTCGCCATGTGGTTGTCGCGGTGTTTAAATCTTGTGCTACTTACGACCATATTCCTGCCTGCGACTTGTGCGTTAAAATCGCCTAGCACGATCTGTCGTGATCAGGGCAGCGCTGGTATGTACGTTCCAGGCACTCATAGAATTCGTCTTTCGTCGCGGCGTCCTTGTCTTCTGTTGGGGCGTGCGCACAGATAAGGCTAATATTAAAATATTTTGCCTTAAGTCTGAGTACGGCTAGTCGCTTGTTAACAGGTGTGAAGCTGATGACAGAGTGACGCAGACTTCCGCAGACTGCAAAACCGCACCCAACTCGTGCTTTGTAGCATGTCCGCTATAGTAGATCTCCCAGGGGGTAATGGTTGATGATTTTCTCGACGTGTTCCCTTGTCCAGTCCATCGCATTTCCTGGAGTGCAGTAACGTCTGATGAATATTCTTTGAGGACTTTCATTAACTGTTTAACAGCACCCTCCCTGTTGAGGGTGCGAACATTCCAGGTGCATATCCTCATATCGTGGTCCTTAAAACGTTTGCGTAGGTCGTCATCGATGGTGGTCCGTATCTGAGGAATTTTTTTAGTTTTCATTGGCGGATGAATTAGATGCTAATCGGGTGCCAAGCTCGCAGTAACGCCCCCTATTTGTCCCAGGGAAGGGAACGCCGCTCACGTTAGCCAGCAGATTTGCGGATGCATCGCTCTGTTACCAGGGGTTACCACGGGGAGGTGTGAGTCGACTTGAGACGCAGTAAGCCAGGATCGCGCTGGGTTTTCCATGTTAAACCGGTCAGCAACTTTACCTCACTACATACGCCTCCATAACCACAGGAGAGTTTCTGCCTTCCAAAGAAGTAGAATTACCTAAGATTTTAAATATATTGAGATACTGACCCATACAGCGTGTTCTCAAGAGATGGTAACATGCAATTAAAAACCTCGATATGATAGAGTTCAATCATCTCCGACCCCATGAAGTATATATATTCTTGATCAGCATCAACAGCCGAGTCGATCTTGCTATGTCCGTCTGCCTGACTGTCTGTCTGTCCTTCTGTCTGTCTGTCCGTCTGTCCGTATGAACAAACAGAGCTCAGAGATGGTAAGTGTTAGAGGTTTGACCTGTATGGGACATATGTTTCTTATACTTGCAAGCAGATCATGTTTATTTTCAATTTTTCCCACGCCCCCTCTCGCCCCCGCAAATTGGAAAAGACTTTATATCTCCCACAGTTTTATAACTACTAGGTATACCGGTATAAAATGAGCGTTTTTTTTGTGAAAATAAAACACTAATTATTAATGAGAAAGTAAAAAACATTTTATTCAAAGTATTGGATATTGTTTTCTACACATTTTGATCACCTTTCTGGCAATATGTGGAAACCACGCCAATAAAATTGTTCGTCTTTTAAAGCAAACCAACCTGACACCCAATTTTCGACCTCCTCGTAGGAATGAAAGTGCTGCTCAGCCTATGCGTGTCCCATCGATGAAAACAAATGGTAGTCGGAAGGAGTCAAGTCTGGTGAATACGGTGGGTGGGGTAGCAGCTCCCAGTCAAGTGTTTTGATTGTATCCTGAACCGGTTTTGCTTTGTGTGCAGGTGCATTGTAATGGAGCAAAATTACCTTGCCGTGTCTTCTGGCCCATTCTGGTCGTTTCTCGATCAATGCATGGTTCAAATTGATCATTTGTTGTCGGTAGCGATCAGTATTAACGGTTTCACCAGATTTTAAGAGCTCGTGGTACACCACACCTTTCTGGTCCCACCAAACACACAGCATTGTCTTCTTGCCGAATCGATCTGGGTTGCGATGTTGATGGTTGTCCCGGATTAACCCATGATTTTTTTCGTTTAGGATTCTTAAAATAAATCCATTTTTCATCGCCAGTAACAATCCAATGCAAAACCGATTTTCTTTCGTGTCTTTGAAGCAAAATTTCACAAGTGTTTTTTCGGTTTTCCATCTGTCTTTTATTCAATTCATGTGGCACCCATTTTCCACACTTTTGGATCTTTCCCATAGCTTTTAAACGGTCAGAAATTGTTTGTTGTGCAACATTTAACATTTCTGCCATTTGCTTTTGACTCAAAGTGTCATCTCCATCCAATATCGTTTGCAATTCGGCATCTTCAAACTTTTTTGATGGTCTTCCACGTTCTTCATTTGTCACATCAAAATCATTATTTCTGAACCGTTGAAACCATCTTTTGCATGTTGCTTCTGATAGAGCATGATCACCATATGCCTCGACAAGCATTCGATGCGACTCTGCAGCACTTTTCTTGAAATGAAAACAAAAAATTAATGCTTTCCGCAAATCATCACTTTCTGGTACAAAATTCGACATTTTTAACACGATGCAAAAATATGATGTTGTCTGTTCAATGACTTGATGTATACTAAATATGTTTCACAGATTTCATAGCAAAGAAACAAAAAAAAAATAAAGGCTCGTTCACAACAAATGTTCCCTATCCAGACATTTTTATCTTGACGCTCACTTCATACCGGTATACCTGGTAAATAGAAGTTTCGTTCCTTCTGGACATATTTAGTTATCAGGATTCTTTATCGATCCGCCAAAGGAATGGTATAGATCGGATGAACGATAGTCGAGTTATAAGGAAAATAAACAACTGCAGAGGGTATTATAAAATTGTTCGGATGTTTGTAACGCATAGAAGGAAGCATCTCCGACCACATATATATATATTCTGGATCAGCATGACGAGCTGAGTTGATTGAGCCCTGTCCGTCCGTCAGTCTGTTTCTATGCTATCTCCTCCGTCAGTTTGAAAGCTATCGTCAACAAATTTGTTTTCAATGGAAACGCCTCCAAACTTCGTATTTCTTAGTTTACTATCCATTCCCATGTTTTCACAAAGTTTGGTCGGGAGCTAAGAATTGGCATTTATTTATGTGTTATCCTTTAAAGGATTCTACAAAGTTTTGTCTAAATCGGATGACTGTAGCTAATAGCTGTCATAGGAACAATCGGTCGAAAAACAAGCTTTAGTTTGAAAAACTTTTTGTTTTCAATGGAAACGTTCTTATAATAGGCATATACTTATTTTATATACTTTTACACAATTCAACAAAGTTTTGTCAAAATCGCAGCATATAGCTGCAGTACGAATGATCGGTCGAAAAAGCAGTTCTTGTGAGAAAAAATTTATTGTTTTAAATGGGATCCGCCTCCAAATTGCTTTTCTTTTCATGCTTTTTCATGATTCCACTAAGTTTGCTCGCAATCGGACATCTATATAGTATAGCTCCCATAGAAAAGTAAGATCCGAAAAGTAGTCTTAGTTAGAAAAACTTTTTGTTTTCAATTGAAGCTGCAATGGTATACAAAACTTCGGCCGAGTCGAAGGTAACTTTCCCCTATTTTTAGAGATTAAGAAGCGGAAAACATTTCTATTTGGAAGTACAGATTGTTTACATCCAGGACTCGCATTACATTAAAGCTACGAAATGGGTTGAAATTCGGCTGCTTATTAATTGAGAACAAAAAACTATTTTCTGATTGGACTCACCTTATCATTATAATCATTTATTCAGATAACATTTTATCGTGAATTCTAGGTCGTTAAAAATTATCATAAGTTAAGAAAGCTTAAAGATGAAGATAGAGAAACCCCACAAGACTTTTATTTAGGTAACAACCACTTAAAACATTTACAATGTGTATTACGTTTATATTTGATTTTTATTACGACACACTCAGATAATCATCGGGAGGCTCGACCCAAGTTAATGCTTAGACGAATTACAATACATTGTGGCCAAATGCAATCACTTTTATTGCGGTGTGTGGTCTGTCGACTGATAAGTTTTTAAAAATATTCCCATTTTATCTGTAATTGATTTTTTTTGGCTTGTCATTGCTATGACCTTTTTTTGGTGTCTGATAATTTGTTAACTTGCGCCTGATTAGAATGTGTCGATGAATTTAAACATAAAACACTCGTGCGGCACACATATACAAATCTACCTAAATACATACAAACATATTTAGAGCATTGCCAATAAAAATTTTGTGCACTTTGAAACTTTGACGTAAGCAATCTTATCAACTGAAATTCACAAGCATCTATATTCATAATTTCATCTATGACTTTCATCTCCCTTAATCTCTGCCTCTCCATGACATTGCTTTCGTTCAACCATATAATTACCAATCAATTTGAAAACATTTACCATTCATTATTCCGGTTTCCGGGCTGTGCGGCCAAAGTGTCTCACTAAATGGCTTGCTAAAAACCCGCAATTATTTTGCTATTGTCGAGTGGCATTTCAACCCTCCGGCAGTACATCCCCTCCCATCCACTTGGCCATGCGCAAGGCGTGGGCGTGGCAGTTGGCACTCTTCAACCCTATACACAAATGCGCACTGTTTAACCTTATTAGTGAGTACTTTTTGTTTGGCACTCAATTGGATTTGATTGCCCAGCAGTAAAGTAACAATACCAGATTCTCGTAATTTTCTTTTTTCTTTATTGAAAGCACTAAGCTTGCTAACACATCAATAGACAGAAAGAGATAGATACAGAGAGAGAGAGAGGGAGATAAAGAAGGTGTGAAAAGATCTTAAAATGGATGTACTCGAATACAATCTCTAAATTTTATGGTTACTGATTTTAAAACTAAGTGTGACTAGACTGACGCTCATTTTTAATTTCAAATTAATATTTACAAAGTATTTGAGGGGGGGTTCGAGGTTAGCTTTAAGACTTGCGTAGGAATAATGCTTAAAAATTTCAAAGAATCACTGGGGTACATATGAAGGGTTTTTCTAAGTGACTTAGACTTAAATACCTATTTTCAATTTTGATTGGTATGAACATATGCCGATTGTAATAAAACTAATTGTTGTTAACCCTTTCAAGCAGTCCGAAAAGTTTGATGAGAAAACCAGTTGAACCAGTATCACAGATATAGCACATCCTTTCTTAACACGATTTCAGAAAAAACAAGATAACCATCTAATGCGGTGATGCAAGAAGAAGAAAATGATGTAACAAAATTTTTTTAAAGGTACTTGAAATAAGCACTGTTCAAGTGACTCAGGATTAAAAGCTTTAATTAAGCTTTAAGTAATTCAGTAGACAGCGGATTTTGCATATTTGCAAACCGATTTTAATCCTAGTAGGCTGACTCTTAACGTTAATAAAATGAAAAAAAAAATCGCATTCAATTCGAAACGACTTAATTTATCATTTAATAAGTTATCCCCTCAGCACAACAGAAAGTGCAGTGAACAAAATGACAAAAGTTCGTCCTAGTCGACTAGAATTAAAATCGGTTTGAAAATATGCAAAATCCGCTGTCCATAAATCAGTTAACTTGGCCTTGACAGTGTGTTTAGTTAAAAATGATTGTCAAAAAATGTTATCATATATCTGCTATGCACCATACTCATTGAGTTGAAAATAGTTTGGCAAAATACTTGTACAAAGTCTGTTCAAAAACAATTTTAGTTTTATTTATTAGGTCGGTAATGTCCCTTAGAATATGAAGAGCATATCAGAGCTCCTGAATAGCATTCAGTTCCAAACCTATCCAGGGTCGTAAAACAAGAAAATATTCATCTCAGATTGAGTTACTTCCTTCTCTTTATTCTTGAAAGTTCTTGAAAACAACAAATTATTATTAATTTCAGTTTCTGTATTAGAAAAATAAATTGATTGAAAACGAGAAAATTTCATTCTTCACTGATTTTGCACAATTTGTGCAGATTTTGCGTATTAAAAACTTTTACACAACTGGTCACCTTTGACAGCTATTGGCGTAAGCTGTCAAGTAAGTAGCAACAAACATGCTTTTCAAACTTTGCCAATTCATTGTTGAGCGTTAGTCCTTTGGCCCCCGGGTCTGTTCAAGCCAAGTATTTTATCACAATGTTTTACTGGCTTACACTAGTGTTGCGAAAACCATCGATAGCACTATCGATACTATCGATAGTTGTACACTTAGCCAACCATCGATTTTTGAGACCCACTATCGGAGCAGAAAGTTGCGCATTTCTAGAAACGTTGTAAGTGCGTGCAAACTTTTAAAGAGAAGTCATAATTTGCACAACATTATGCTCTAAAACTGGGCTGCATTCAGGAACAACGTAAAATGCAAGATAATTGTTCAATGTTTTTAGAGTAGCGATATAAATTTCTTCAAAAGAGCGGAGCAAAATATCATTGATTATTCTCATTATATGCGTTCTGCATACCAAACTATTTGATTGGTCGGCAACGTGCTTCGTGAAAGAACCAATACCAGACTTTCCTACAATGAGAACCGAACAATGTCCAAAATAGCGACCATTTTGGATCCCGTATTTGGTGTTGCTCAAAACGCAGTTCATTTAATTGAAAATGAACTGGCATCCCTAAAAGGTTATTCTCCCGAACAACTGCCAGCACCACCAAATGTTTCGTAAGGATTCAACGACTCTTCCACCGATCCACTATTCAAAATCTGAGCCGTGGCAGCTCGATATCTGGCTGTGTTCAGCAGAAAGATTGATCGCGAGCAGGTATCAAAAAAACTTAAACAATTGCAACTCATGGTATTAGTATCACTTAAAAGGAGCGTACCTTTTCCTCGATACAAGCTCTGGTATCATGTTACGTTAAATTGGCTATCAAGGTACCGTATCTCAGGAGATTAGCAGGAAAATCATTGGAAATGTTGAATTGATCAGGGAGCAAGTTCTTCTGCTGAACACGGTCTTTATTTCTAACAAAAGATGGCTTTTGAAGACGGAAAATGTAAGCCGTATATACTCTGCTGTGAATTACTTATGATCTTAATTTTGCTGTGTATTACCAATGATATTATTATTTAGTTCTTTTTAAGTTTCAATGAGTTTGAGTTGAGAAATAATTCTTTATTTACAATTCCTTGAAAAATATTGGAAATGATTTAAATAAAATCGAATTTTTTCGATAGTACTATCGATACTATCGAAGGCTTCCAAATTCGATAGTGAAACTATCGATGGTGCCCACTATCGATGTTTTCACAACACTAGTTTACACTGCAAAGACCAATCAACATTAAAACATGTAGCTAAACACCCGTATCGAAAAGCACTAACAATTTCGAAAATAGTTAAAGTTCATAATAATCGAATTTATTTAATTAGTTTCAAATCATTCAGAATTTTTTTTTGATATTTCTAAGCATTTTTCCCACATCGAATAGTCTAAAGCAAAGATCCCAAGCGCAAATAATTTGCGCAAATAATTCTAAGTATTTATTATTATTTTTAGCCTTGTGTGGGAGCATCAAATAATAATTTTAATAAAATACTTGATCTGTGGTTCCAAGTGGGAGCATCAGTGCAAAAATTTATTAGCGTGATTGCGCACTCTCTGAACTATTTGCGTAAATTTTCTTTGCACGTGGAAGCTTAGCTCGATTGGCACCCTATTGACAATTTTTTCACCTAATAACCTATGTAAGTTGATATAATTTCGTATCGCCCACAATATCCACATCACTGGAGTTATCCTCATCCTCACTTTCTGCCTCCAGATCCGAATAATCATCTGTGGAATAGCCCTGTTGAAGAAAGCACATGCCATCGTTCATATTACCACGAAGCATATGCAACTGTTGTTGATTGGAAGGCGGGGGATGTGGTTGTGCTACACCCGCACCCGCACCCCCACCCACACCCGATCCAGTCTTGGTTTGCTTGGCGTCCGTGGCATTGGAGCAGGCGTCGTTACTTTGTTGTTTGCCCAACTCCGTGCGTGAAAAGTCAACGGGTTCTGTAAAATTGCACAGAAATTAATTTGATTTTGCGAAAAACTTGAAGACAACTTTCGGGCCAAAACTAAAAGCCAAAATATCCCAAAGGGCTAATTGAAAGTCCAAAAGTTTTTCCAAAGAAAGTTTGGCACAAGCTTCGAGCAAAACTTACCATTGGCATTGTCGCGTCGTCGCAGTTGTTTCTTGTGTTTCATGCGCCGGTTCTGGAACCAAGTCTTGACCTGAGTCTCACTCAGACCCAGAGCGGTGGCCAGCTCGACTCGCTCTGGCGTGGACAGATACCGTTGAGCCTCGAAGCGTTTTTCCAGTCCTGATAACTGTGGATCACTGAACACTGTGCGGGCCTTACGCCGACGACAATGCCGCAGAGCATTCACATTCATGCCCAATCCTAGGGCCAGCTCTGGCACACAACCGGGCCCACCGAAAAAGGGCGCCCCACCGAACAGACTGGCTGCAAAATTAATTCGTTTAAAGTTTGGTTTAGTTTTCAAATTTAATTACAGGGAAAAAACTTTTGGTGTGTTAAATGGCTGTTGACACCGACCAAAAACATTTGCATACCTTGCGACAGAAAGTAGGGATCCACCGATTTGTATGTGCCCGACGAGGGTGACAAATAGCCCAATGTCATTTGCAAGAAGCCGTGATCGCTATATGCTGCACCCGGATAGAGCACTCCATTGGGCGCTCCTGGACCAGGTGGCAATTGTGAAGGAGGCGGTGGTTGTGCCGAGGCCATTTGGGATACCGACGAATCTGTCGCCGAACTGGCATAGTGCGAGGCACTTGGACGTTGATGATGGCTAGGTCTGAAATGTAATTGGGTTATTTTTATTAATGTGGGGCCATTTTATTAAAATATTTATACACTCATAAAAGAAGTCAAAATTTAGCCCTCAAAATTAGAAATTCTTTTATAAAATCCGTCCTAAGGCGATTCACCCTAAAATTTAGAAAAATAATTTCTAAATATTATGGAAAGCTTTTCTTAACCAAAGGGCAAGAAACCTTAAATATAAGAAATCCATTTTTCGAATTAGAATCTTTTCTGAATCATAGAAAACTATTTCCTTAAAGTCAGAGAAACAATACTTAAAAGCTGAAATTTTTTTCTAATAAAGGATGATTTTTTAAGAGCTATAGGTAAGTTTTTCAAAAACAAACACATAGAATTCAGAAAAATGCATGAAATCTTTATTTGAATCGATAGTACGGTCCATATAATTTAATGTATGAAGATTATTTCATGCAAATGTTGACCGTGACTGCGCCTCAAATTGTCCATCCGCTTAGTCCAATTTTGGTACCCTCTTTCCAACATTTCGGCCGATATCTCACGAATAAATGCTTCAATGTTGTCTTCCAATGTGTCAATTGAAGCGGGCTTGTCTGTATAGACATGAGCGCTAACTTAGCCCCACAAAAAATAGTCTAAAGGCGTTAAATCGCAGGATCTAGGCGGCCAATTGACCGGTCCCGAACGTGAGATAAAATGTTCACCGAACTCGCCTCTCAATAAGTCCATTGTTGCGCGTACTGTGTGGCATGTGGCACCCTCTTGTTGAAATCACATGTCATGCAAGTCAAGTTCTTGCATTTTGGCCAAAAAAAGTTGGATATCATCTCACGGTAGCGCTCACCATTCACAGTTACGTTACGATTCGCATCATCTTTGAAGAAGTACGGTCCAATGATGCTATCAGCCCATAAGCCGCATCAAACTGTGACTTTTTCTGGATGCATTGGTAGCTCTTGCAATGCTTCTGGCTGATATTCACTCCAAAATCGACAATTCTGCTCATTTATGTACCCATTGAGCGAAAAATGAGCTTCGTCGCTGAACACAATTTTTCGGTAAAAAAGTGGATCTTCGGCCAACTTTCCAAGAGCCCATTCACCAAAAATTCTACGTTGCGGTAGGTCGTTCGGCTTCAATGACCTACATCCTTCCTCACCTAAATCCTTCCGCAAAATTTTCCACGTTGTTAAGTAACAGAGGCCCAATTGCTGCGAACTGCGACGAATCGATAATTGATGGTCATCATTAACACTGGCATTAACACTCTACGTAAGCGTGTTGGTGGTTAAATGTCCAACAATGTAAATTTGGTGCGAAATTTAGCCGCTTTAGTGGGTCGATTAAACTGACCATAAGGTGGAAGAAGCGCGCGATGAACTTTCATAACAGATAATAATAAAATTCAATAATTTGCAAGCGTTGATCGCTTGTAAGACGATTCATAATTAAATTATAGACCAAACTGAAGATGTTGGCAGTGAAACAAAACACGAAACGTGCGTGAGCTGTTTAAACCAGTGTTGCCAAGAAGATAATAGCTAAAAAATCACTCTTTTTATAGTATTGCTCCCATATAAAAGTAAGGTTGTTGCACGATGTAGGAGAGTTACGGGCACTTTGGACAATGGAGCATGACAGCACAAAAATTGCACGAATTATTAAATGGTCAGAATTGGCATACAGTTATTGGATTCCTTAAAGAGGCTACCAAATATCGGCGAAAAATTATGATTGATGTCTAGTCAGAACATTTCAATCGCATCCTGGTGGAGAACGGCGTAGTATCTCGCAACGAGCGGGGCAGCTGCGGGTAGTACCTACCGAGGTGCGTTGGTATGGGCAGTTCAAGACTAGATATATATTAGGCGAACGGCATACAGCCAAGCCATTATTTATTTATTATTTAATTTTCATTACAATTTATACTCAATACAGTCAACTATTTTGTTATACACTATCTATTAGGAAATTTTTTATGTAGATGATAAGGAAATAAGAAATAATTAATTCTACTACTATTACTACTATATAAAATTGAAGCTATCTTCAAGAAATTTTCACAGTATGTTCTTGTCTATCAGAAAAGAGTCATAGGCTATGTGTTATATCTGCGAACCGGTTCGAAAGCGATTAAAAACGGCATATATCCCGGAGCGCTTCGATACGCCGCCGTCAAACTATACTGACATCACATAAAACCGATAAAGTTTTTCTTTTCCGACCGGCTTTGGGTAACATTACCGTTATCGCTATTGCTATCGCTATCGCAATCGCTATCGTTATCATTATCGTTATCGCTATCGTTATTATCATCGTTATCGCTATTGATATCGCTATCGTTATCACTATCGTAATCGTTGCCGTTACCGCCATCGATATTTTTTATACCATCCTTACAAACCAAGTTTAAAGCCAATCGGATGAAAATCGGTTTTTGGCTGCTGAGTTTACCATGAGTTTTCCGACCCTAAGGTCGAATTTTCCAGCATCAGAAAATCACATTTCAATTTATTTCACTTACTGTCCTTACATACCGAATTTCAAGTCAATCGGATGAAAAATAGATTTTTGCTTATCGAATTTCCCGAGAATTTTCCTTGTGGGCGGATTTTCCGAAATCGGGAAAATACGTGTCCAACTATCTATCATACTTTGCTTACAAACCGAGTTCAAGTCAATCGGACGAAAAATAAAATTCTCATCGTACAAATTTTTCCGACGCTTTTCCGGGGAATTTTCCAACATTGAAAAAATCACATTTCAATTCATTTGACTTACTATCCTTACAAACAGAGTTTCAAATCAATCGGCTAAGCCCGACTGTAATATATTCAGTAAGGCCTGCCGCACACAGACAGCTGAGCGGAGCGTAGCACATCACACTAAAGGAAGTTTTTTACAACTTGAAAAGTGTATTATAATTTTTCCCAGAAGTTCGGAACGCATAGAAGGAATCATCTCCCACCACATAAAGTATATATATTCTTGATCAGCATGACGAGCTGAGTCGATTGCGCTTTATCCGTCCGTCTGTCTGTTTCAACGCAAACTAGTCCCTCAGTTTTAAAGCTATCGAGCTGAAATTTTGCACAGTCATCTTTTAGCTGCACACTGCACATATGTCGGAGCCGCGAAAATCGGAAGGTAACTTCTTGTAGCTGTCATACAAATTTTTTTTATATCCTTGCAGAGGTACAAATACGCTGCACATTTGTAGGAACCGGCCGGATTGGATGACTATAGCATATAGCTGTCATAGGAACGATCGGTCCAAGAACTGGTCTTAGTGAGAAAATCTTTTTTGTTTTTAATGGAAACGCCTCCAAAGTACGTATTTCGTAGTTTATAATCCTTTCACATGATTTCATTAAGTTTGGTCGAAATCGGATGACTATAGCATATAGCTGCCATAGGAACGATCGGTGGAAAAACTAGTTCTAGTGAGAAAAACTTTTTGTTTTTAGTGAAAACGTCCTTATCATTGGCATTCACTTATTTGATATACTTTTACACAATTCTACAAAGTTTGGTCGAAATCGGATGACTATAGCATATAGCAGCCATAGGATCGATCGGCCGAAAAACTAGTTCTAGTGAGAATAACGTTTTGGTTTTTAATGAAAACGTCCTTATCATTGGCATACACTTATTTTATATACTTTTAGGCAATTCTACAAAGTTTGGTCGAAATCGGATGACTATAGCATAAACGTGATGACGAATTCAGAAAAGCTTTTTGCACCATTCGCTTTGTCGGCTTTACGGACGGACAGACGGGCATGGCAAAATCGACTTGGCTGTTGATGCTGATCAAAAACATATATACTTTATAGGGTCGGAGATGATTCATTCTGCTTTTTACATACTGCACAGACTTAATATACTATGTGTACCTTTGGTACAGAGTATAAAAACGAATCAAACTTTCAATCTATCTACTAAAGTCTCCAGAGGTTTGCAATTTCCCTAAATGTATCGTTTTTTGGTGAACCGAACCTCATTTCGGGTTCAGGTTCGAGAAGTGAAATATATTTGGTTCGGCTCGCGAACCCCAAAATTCCCGAATCCAACCAGATCTCACGGATTCCGTTCCGGGCCGGTTTGAAGCCTTGCTTCTTAGCTTTAAATTTAACTATCCCAAATATTTCTGCGATTTTTTAAGTGAAGATAAACCGTTTTGAGTACGTGTTTTTATAAGAATTCAATACAAATGACTGGGGCTTATTCGGAAGACAGGAACTTTCCTGTGGTTATGGGGGCGTATGTAGCTTACTGCATCTCAAGTCGACCCACACCTCCACGTGGTAACCCCTGGTAACAGAGCGATGGATCGTTAGCTGCTGGCTAACGTGAGCTTCGATCCTACCCTGGGACAAAAATGGGGCGTTACTTCGGGCTTGGCACCCGATTAGCGTCTAATTCATCCGCCAATGAAAACTAAAACAAAACAATACAAATGACTAGCCAACTATAGAGATTTTGCATAGCATATGTTTGGTCAGTGGTCATCTTAATAATTTTGAGCACATGTATTCAAAATGGTAAATGGTTGCTTTCACAAAGAACAGTATGGTTTGGTTGTTAAGTTTTGGTTTCCCATAAACGTGTCTAAAAAGTGACAAAATAGGCATTTACAGCCACTTAAAGATCAAATTGCTATAAATGTAGACGTGATAGGCCATTTTCGAAAACAGTTTCGAGTTTAACACCGGAAATTCTCTAGAATCACCAACAACCTTTCAATATACTGAAAAGTCTAATTTTGTTGCCTTTTGTAATTTATCAAATTCTTACCATGTAAACATCCTTTTTTAAACCAAGATGAAAAAATTATGAAACTTTTGAAAGCGTCATTTAATTTAATTAATTTTTAACGATCCATTTGAAATTCTATCGAGAAAAGTCAAAGCCGAAACTAACCCTAAACCCTAACTAAAAAATTTTGAATAGCAACATTTTCTATCTTGTACCAAAAGTTGTTGAAATTACCGATTTGTATTTTTGATTTTACTAATTTAAACGTATAATAATAATTAGAATCCTTTAAGATTAACTATTTCTATTTTTGCTTTAAAAGTGTAGACACTTTTGATTTTAAAAGAAGAAATACTTTCAATGGCTGCTTCTGATTTCATAAATATTAAGAACATGCTATAGTCATCGGATTTGATAAATCTTTGTAAAAGTGTGTGAATGAATACCAAATAAATTTTAAGAACATTTCCATTGAAAACAAAAAGTTTTTCCAACTAGGACTTCTCTTCAGACTCTTCTTTTTTATGACAGCTATACTAAATAGATGTGAAATCATGGGAGGCGTTCCCATTCAAACCAAAAAAAATTTTCTCATTAAACTAGTTTTTCGACCGATCGTTCCTATGACAGCAATATGCAATAGTCATCTGATCCGGCCAGTTCCGACAAATGTGCAGCGTATATGTACTAAAAGACATCGTGCAAAGTTTGATGAAGATAGCTTTCAAACTGACGGAGGAGACAGCATAGAAACAGACAATCGGACAGAAGAATAGACGGACTGACAGGGCTAAATCAACTCAACTCGTCATGCTGATCAAGAATATATATACTTTATGTGATCGGAGATGCTTTCTTTTATGCGTTGCAAACATCCGGACAATTTTATCAGGCCTGTTCCGGTTTTCACTTTCACTAAATTTGCTCGAATTCGATTTGGCTAGCTGTTCCGGTCATCACAATTCGATAGATTTACTCGATTTGAATTCACATTGCTTGGAGTTGATGAATTCAAAAGTAAATGCAATTTTGTATATAAAGGCGTCAAATTAATGGCTTAAAATTATGCATGTTAGGTATTTAGACTTTTTGCAGTTACTTCCTTAAATATTTTTTTAATAAACAAATTAATTTTTTTATAAATAGTATATTTTGATGTCCCAGCCAAATCGAATTCACATTTTTTGTTCAAGCTGTTCTGGTTTTCACATTTTTATGAAACGATGGCAATGAAATTGAATAGGGCTGTCAAGATAGCTGCATAATTCTGTAAAACAGAAGTGCATAAATTTTTTGCCTCCGGACATGTTCATTAGCTGCCATTAAAAATAAAAACGTTTTAAACAAATATTATAATTCAATCAATTCTCGCTTTGCCGAGTGTTTTCTATTTTGTTGTTTTGCTCCACCAGCTGATTGAGGTGAAAAGTAGTCAAAGGGAACATTGTGGAAATGAAACGTTCGAATTGCAAATCGAATGCAAATCGTTCGAATACCAGAACAGCTAAAACCAAATCGTTCGATTTGGATTTCATTTGAAATCGAAGAAATATGTGAAAACCGGAACAGCCTATGATTCCCTCTGCAAGGGTATTAAAATGAAGGGCTTTTAAAATCAAATGTGCGGGGCTTTGATATCAAAATGCTAACACTTTTGTTGAAACAACAACTATTGATTTTACCAATTTAAGTGTATAAGCAAAATTAAAAACATGTTAAATCAACAGTGCGTTTCTTTGATTTTAAAGAGCCGACACTTTTGTTTTTAAACTCTGTACCAGAAGTACTCAGAGCATGTTAAGTTTGTGCAAAGAATTTTGATTTTTAGCCGGCTCGAGGTCAAGAATAAAAACTCAAAATAATTTCGGTTTCTTTCCAAAATATTTCGGATGCGCATCGGCCTCCGCCTTCAGGGACAAATTTATAACAGGTCTGTACCGTCTGTCCGTCCGTCTGTCCGTTTGAACAAACAGATCTCAGAGATGGTAAAATATAGAGGTTTGACATGTATCGGACATAAGCTTCTTATACATGCAGGCAGGTTAATTTTATTTTCAATTTATGCCACGTAATTGGGATTCTTTATCGATTGAGTTATAAGGAAAACAAAAAATTATGCTAAAATAAAAAGTTTTTCGGTTAGTTTTTCGGTTTCGGTTACAACTTTTAAAATGTTAATATCGGTTAAGCGTACTGTTTTGGTCTCTGAGTGTTTACAAGATATTGATATGAGAACATGTACTCGATTTGTACAGTGTTAAAAATGGGGAAGAAAAGATTCCCATATTTTAGTTTTGAATGAATTTGGTGTCCTATGGAAATCTGTTAATTGTGGTATAAGTTTTCTGATCATGTGCACCAAAAACAAGTAAGGGAGCTGCAGTCGAGTGCCCCGACTACAATATACCCTGTTCCCTTGACTTCTTGTGTTTTCATACACATATACACACACTCACACATACACACACACACTCTAACACACGCACGTGCAAACGCGGTAACTGACAATGCAAGGTGTTTTTCGTCCGATCTTATTGATCTTTTCAGAATATATAGATATGGGGCCTTACTTGATATATGTAAAGTTTGGAAGGTCTATCTTAAAAATTGTGGCTGTGACAGTTTTTTGCGCTTAAAGGGGGGAGGGGGAGGAATTTTCCAAATCTGAAACAAACTCGTATTGAATCGGGTATACACCTACCTACGTTCAAAAATTTGTGGCTCTAGCTGTTATAGTCTCTGAGAAACACGCGTTCATACGGACAGACGGACTGACAGACGGACAGACGAACAGACGGACGGACAGACGGACAGACGGACGGACAGACGGACAAAGCTAAATCGACTCGGCTGTTGATGCTGATCAAGAATATATATACTTTATAGGGTCGCAAATGTTTCCTTCTCCCTGTTACATACTTTTGCACAACTTCATGATCCCCCTTTTCCCATTTTCAATGGGAATACCCTGTGCGAAATGTAAAAATATTTTCGCGCTAATCATTAATCAAAACAAGAAAGGGAGCTGCAGTCGAGTGCCCCGACTTCAAAATACCCTGTTCCCTTGATTTCGTGTGTTTTCCATACAGATACACACACACTCACACATACACACACTCCAACATACACACAAACGCATGGCATGCGGCCGCGCGCGATAACTGACAATGAAAGACCCCCCTCTCTCCCACAAGCAAAATTGATTCGTATATAACTTCGGTGCTTATTGTCCGATCTTAGTGATCTTTTCAGAATAGATAGATATTGACTGCTGAAAGCAGCGCAGCTACTGCGCTGGATCAGAGAAGTTTCTTTTGCTTATATCTTGACTATCGTTCATCCGATCTTTACCAATCCTTTGGTGGAATGAAGAATCCCGATAACTAAACATGTCCAAAAAGTACGAACCTTCTATCTAAAAAACTGCCAGAGATATGACGTATTTTCTAAATTTCGGGGGGCAGGAGGGTGCGGGGCAAAAATTGAAAATAAACTTGATCTGCCTGTAAGTAAAAGAAGCATATGTCCTATACATGTCAAACCTCTACCTCTTACCATCTCTGAGATCTATTTATTCATATGGACAGACGGACTGACAGACGGACGGACGGACAGACAGACATACGAACAGACTGAAAAAAAATTATTCAAGAACTTACTCTGAAAAACTCAACAGTTTTACGGTCGACAGTGCTATAATTGCGCGACTCATCAACATATTGCGGAAATTTCGTTATCCGAAAAACTTAAATAACTTTGCTAATTATTGACCGATTTTAGAAAATACGGCACACGCTTTAATCGTGAAGATTTGTTCTTTTTAAATAATAAAACAAATTTAAGGAGTTTCTAACCAAATAGTGTTCAAAAACGTCACCAAAGTCAGAAAATTGCATAAAAAATACCAAACAAAATTGGTTCACCTAGCAAATACTTCAAGATAATAAATGAAACATGTTAAGTCATATATGGTATGTTTAAAGACCTAAATTTCTTCTTTCCAAAATCGGTAAGAAAATGAAAACCATTGGGTATATGACGAAGTGAGTGCTTGTGCGAAAAACGGGGTTTTCAGCGTTATTCAAAATTTCGATGTGCACAAAAAATTCTAGTATGCCACAAAAATCTACTCAACTATGTCTACAACCTACGCTATGTCCCATCCCAGAAGTTTGGTTTTGTAGTTTTTTTTTTTTTTTGGCACACCGTGTAATAAAGACAGGCATTAAAAAATCCAGATTTGGAGCATTTTCAGAAGTCCAATAACATTCACAAACAAGAAATATTTGGAACAGAAAGATAAAGACGCATGTCGCCTATTTCCAAATTAGAATGCACTCCGCAAGTGGCGAAAAACTTTTTGCTGGTTTTTCCGCCGTTATTCGGTAGGGAATTGCTATACTTAAGTCTCTCTATTTTTTTTAAGTGTAAAAAAAAACTAAAAACTCTTTAAAATTCTGTACAATTTCCACATTTAAGTCCAATTAGAATATAATGTAGTTCACCCGGAAACGGAAATAGATTAAAGGTATTGTCAGCCAAAAAGTATGCAATTGAACTGCACTATCTTAAAAATGTAAAATGGCTTGACACAGCCCCAAAGGGCCAAGCCGAGCTCCTTTCAATCTCTTGGCTTGAGCGCTTCTAATTTTCGCACAAAAGAAGGGGGGCCTACTGTTTAACGCCGAATCCGAACGGCAGTTTCAGAAGCTTTTGCATGGCTAATTACTACAAAGCTGGAGCCAACAGCAGTGAGGCTAACCGGATGTGTAAGTTTATTCAAAGAAAAACTTTTAATTTAATGTTCCGAGGCGGAATCGAACCCACGCCTCTTGCACAGCGGTCGTGCACACTAGCCACTGAGCCACATCCGGAAGCTTAAGATTGTCCCCAAATAATACCATCACACTATAGGAAATTTGTTCAATTTTTCAGGCATTTATTAATATCGTCACAATTGACCAAAATTTTTGGGTTTAGTTTGTTATTATAGTATCTGAAGGGCATTAGGAAGTGTTTTTAAAATATTTAAAAATTTAAGTTTGGTACCCATTTGCCGAACATATAATTTTAATCTCTGAGAAATCATCACGAGTTTTTAAGCAGACAGTGGACTTTATTCAAAACGGATTGAAATTCATTTATTAAAACAACCTTAGAGACAATCAAAAAACTGATTGTCACAATCAGATTGTTCTAAGTTATCCCACCACATCGCATTGAAGTTTAAACTACCAAAATTAAGGTTATCTCATACGAGTCAACATTTCTCAAATAGTGCGCAAAAGTGCACTTTGAGGCAAAATGAAACGGAAGCGGAATTGATGTCTCTTCAAGGTTCAAGAAGTCGCAGCCCTAACAAATCTAAGCAAAACTTTGTAGGTTTGTAAAGTTGAATTTTTGTTCACAAAATATTTTTTGTATCTAACACTAAAACACGCAAATAAAAGGACAACAGGATTAATTTCCACAGACCAAAGGTAATACCACATAGAACATACCACAATGTTTAGATTCCAACAAAAATAGTTAATTAAAACTATTGTTTTTAGCAATTGTAAGAATCGCAGCAGAAAAGTATTCTCTTAATTTTCATCAATCATTAATTAGCAAAAGCTGACTTTAATAGCTGGTGTACCAATAGGATTTTGTGTAATCAAGATTTTTGGTATGCAACATTGAAGATTGATGTATTTGTGACCTAATGACAAACAATTTTATATATCTTGAACACTTTTTCCTATAGTGCATCATCCCTTCACTTAACTCTTTATATCACCTAGCACTAACCGTTGACTATTGTGCAGGGATTTGGCATAATCCTCGTTGGCATACCCCGTCGCAGCTGGACTGGCACTGGACGTTGTTCGCGTGGAAGCCGTCGCTGATTGTGTCGCTGTGTTTGTGGTGGGATGGGCCTGCTGATGCGGATACTTTTGCGTACTATTGTCATATGCACTGGATGCAATGGATGTGCTGCGTCCACTTTTCACTGAATGCTTGTTGCACTTTTGATAATTGTTATTGTTTAAGTTTTGAAATAAAATATGCTCAATGGAGAATGGCGTTTTTGTGGTTAACATTGTGGTTGTTGTTGCCGCAGCGGTTGCAGTTGTTGTATTCGTTGCACTTTCTGTGGGAGCGTCCACGGGACTAACACTGGGCTGGTGCTGATGCTGGTGCTCATTAAGCATTGACATGTCAGCAGTTGGCGGGGTCCTTGCGCGACAATTTGATGTTGTTTACTCGTTGACGGTCGCGTTGAGTTTGCGACAATCACCGCACATCAACCAGCAAATCGCTCTAAACGAGAGAGGATGTGCAGGATGCAGGAACAGGAACAAGAACATATTGTACCACCCCCGTTTGGTCCAATGCAATTTCAGTTTGCCATTGCGGTGTATCCGCTTAGAGACGACCAAAGGAAGGGCCCGAAAAAATACATAAACACACCCCCATTTGCATGTACGGTCCTATGGTTGTCTCCCTCGCACTTCAGATCAGTTGGGGCAATCTAGTGTTGTACGGGACGTTGTGTGATGGCATTTCTGCATTGCCATATCCTTAACTGGGTTATATGGTTATGCATTGCTAAAGCTTTCTGCTTAATTTGGGGCTCCCAATGTTAACCGCAAATAACTTTAACAACTATGTGCGCATCGTCGTCGCTGCTCCTCCATTAGCCGCCATTTTGCCCATAATTAACGTGTCATGGCCGCCATTGTTGTCTACTTCCCAATAATGATGATGATGATGATGATGACGGTGGTGCAGCATTAAATTCATTAAATGCCACAATTATTATAATTGAATTATCGACGACGATGAGACAACGACTTGCTGCCTGGCAGGTGGCCTTCCGCTGCCTGTCTGCCGCCAGCCTGACGGTGTCATACGCAAACACAACTGTACTTCATCATCCATCAGCTGTTCTTAATGAACTCATCAACGGAATTAACAGTACAAGAGACCTACAAGACTTGTTAGCGCTGTTTTGCGCCCCAAAATATGTACTTGTCTGTAATTGAATCACTTGACATAGCCTTACACATCCCATCCCATTCTCGAGCATCCAGCGTGGGCGTGTTCCCTTTCGTTCAGGACGACCAATCACACCAGTTTTGTGTTCAGGGTAGCAGCAGCAGACTATTTGTCTCTGTCTAGCGTTTTATAAGAGAGTTAAGGGGGTTGGCATTGTGTGTGGTGCGGAGGAGGCGGAGGAAAAACAATAACGACATGGAGAATGCCGAGGATGCGACCAAAAAGCAAGACAAATTTGCTCGTTTTATTAATAAAATAAGTCACGCAAAGTAAGTCGAACATCATTATTAGGTTAAAGCCCTAAAGCGGGCGCATTAGGTGTGCGTTGAAGGGATGGGAAGAAGAAACAGTAGGAGTGGATGGGAGGTATGTGTAATAGGTTGCTGAGTTGGCTACACTGCATAAATTTGATCAGGTGATTTGCAGCTAAATGAATTGGGCATTCAGTTCAACTCTAATACTAATAGATTATTTTTTTTTCATTTTATTCATTTTATAGTTTAACAATGTTCTGTCTAACTTTAAAGGGGCCTACTTAGGAACGACAACAAATTATTTTTAATTACAAACAAGGATTGTGAGGAAATTATATGAGAGTACTTATTATAGCTTAGACAAAGGTTATGGAAGGGTTCGTAATGAGCGTAGTTTGTCAGGCAAGGCTGAAGGTAAATTGGATAAAAATGTCTAGTAGCGCGTTGTGGAACAGCTAATTTTATTTGAGATAATAAAGCGATAGAGTCAATTTCCCCGGATAAGAGTTTATGAATAAAAAGTACACTATGGCATGTACGGCGGTTCTGAAGAGAAGGCAGGTCGATAAGGCGTAATCTACCCTCATACGGGGGAAGATGGAGGGAAGGATCCCAATTTAAGCCTCGGAGAGCGAAAATTATGAACTGTTTTTGAACCGATTCTAGTTGATCTTGATATTTTTGATAATACGGAGACCAGACACACGACCCATATTCAAGAATTGGTCTCACAAGGGAGACATATAGTTGCTTGGTGACGTAGGGGTCATTAAATTCCTTGGACCATCTTTTAACAAAACCGAGAACTCCCCTTGCCTTGTTTGTAATGATCGCTATATGACTATTAAAACATAACTTGGGAACAAATTGAACACCTAAATCATCTACTTTATAGATGCGCTCTAGTGGGATGGTATCAATAGTATAATCAAACTCGTAAGGTTGATTTCGACTAAAAGTCATACATTTACATTTGCTGAGATTAAGAGGAAGGCTATTAACCGAGCACCAGGCGTGAAGAGAGTTTAAATCGGATTGAAGCAGGAGAGGAGACCCTGCAGGGTCATTATACGAGAAGCAAAGTTTGAGGTCATCGGCATACATCAATGCATGCGAATGGGATAAAACTTGCGGGATATCATTTATAAAAATAGAGGAAAGTTAACTTCGGCTATGCCGAAGTTTTTATACCCTTGCAGTTAGGTGATGTTTACTAGTTTATTTTATTATTTACAGAAAGAGAGTGCCTTCTTACATTAGCTCACTAAATAAGATGTAATTTAGCTACCCGGGGAATACCTATTGACTTTGGTCCTTTTTTATGAATAGGAATAATAAAAGATTCCTTCCAAAGACTAGGGAAATCACCAAGTTGAAGAGACAAGTTGAATAGTTTACCAAGCGGCACGCATAAGGAGTCGGCACAATATTTCAACACACAGCTGGGAACTTTGTCAGGACCAGGACTGAAAGATGACTTGATTGAACGCAAGCTGGATACCACGACATCGGTTTCTACTATCGGGCATACAATGTTGTTGGAGCTAGTCACTGGATAAGGATAATTAGAGACAGAGTTATTAGACGATGCGGAGTAGCATCGTTGAAAAAATATTGCGAATAGATTGGAAATATCAGAGTTGTTATCTGCTGATATTTTATCTAACGAAAGGGAGGGCGGAAACTGAGAGGATCTTCTTTTAGCGTTAACAAAATTGAAGAACATCTTTGGGTCATCCTGAAAGCTCAACTTACACCTGACCAAGTAGTCTTTATAACATTCAGAGTTTAAAACCATAAACTTAGATCGCGCCACCGAATATTTGGCAAAGTCAACGCGGGATCCAGATTTTTTAAATTTTTTGTAAAATCGAGACTTAATGTTCTTAAGATTAGACAAGCCTCTCGTGAACCAAGGAGGAGCACGTGAGGGAGGGGAAGGGATCCGAATAGGCACAAATTCATTAAAAACCCTAAAAATTTTATCATAAAAGGCGTTGGTGGTATTTTCAATATCCTGAGATGCGTCCAAGAAAGACCAGTCAACCCTTGATAATGCCTCGTTGAGGCGTAGAAAATCAACCCTTCGAAAACAAAATGATGGGATGAGTTGGGAAGAGGGAGACGTGGTGCTCGGTACATACAGCTAAATCAATTGGGGGAACCCGGAATTGACAAGGCGGATCTGGATATCATTGAATTAGAAACATCGGTAACATATCAAGGTCTAGGAGTCGGTTCAAACTATTACTTATAGAGTTAATCTGCCCAAGTGATTGCTCTGCCATAATATTACAAAACTCATGAGAGGGAGACGGATACAGTTCAAGGAATTATCATAAGAAGCCCAAGGATGGGGATATTAAAATCCCCAACGACTACCAAACGATCAAGATCACCCAGCTCGGGGCAATTCGTTGGAGTGTTGAGCATGAAGCAATAAATGATAAGTTAGAGGGAGGGGAATATAGGAGCATGTTAAGAAAATATTTGAATCGTATGTCTGAATTTTAACAGCATGAATTCTAGTTGGTGTTAAGTTCAGTCACATGGCTGCTGGGACGGCCAAATGCGTCAACCCAATTAGTACTCCACCTCCACGACCATAAGGGCGATCTGATCTATAAATGAAGTAACGATCAGTTAGTATCTCATGATTTGAGATGTTTTCAGTAAAAGCAACAGCATCTTGCATAAAACAAGCACTGTTGGTATGCAAGGTGCTGAGCTTACCGCGTAAACTATTGACGTTTTGGTAGCATATGGAAAAGGAGGATTTTAGTTTTTTGGAATCTGGGTTGAAGTTGAAGTTGAAGGGGCAGAACTGAGTTGAGAATAAGAGTAATCCTTGAACAAGTGAACGATTGTATGCTCTGGCCAGATGATTGGCTCTAACGCTCTGTCAATATATAAGTCGGGAAGCGATATCTTAAAGGTCGAGATTTTTCGGGTAGACTTAAAGTTAAATTTTCTAACTTCCACAATGCTGCTGTCAGAAATATCAAGCTTTAAACAAAGATAACGCCTCACAAGGTCTTCCGAAGCCGATGGCATGAGTCGAGACACAAAAATGGATTTAGGAGGTGGCACCCCAGTTAAAGTGCTAATGGTGGATTCAGAGTCCGTGTCCACTGGCTTAGCCAGAGGCACGCCATTTAATTCCATTAGGATATTAGGAGCATTAGCAGCAGTGGATTCTGGTGGAATGTCGCTTGCAGCACCCTCAAGAACTGGAGGAGCAGCGGTCGAATCGATAGCGGCAGTAGCATCAGTAAAGGATTGTGGTAGCATATCGTCAGCAGCATCCCGGAGATTAGAATTCTTAAAGTCAAGACTGCAGAAACCTGTATTGCAAATGAAGCTTCGTTTCACGGACCAGCTATCAAATAGATAGGCATAGATTTAGATGAAGTGGTCTGAAGCTGGCTCGCACACCCTTGAAATAATTCGTTAAAAAAGCTTAACGGTCCGAATACCGTTGACCAAATACCGTTTTTATACACCAGAAAAGTGTATCAAAATTTAGCCCAGAAGTTTGTCCTTAAGCTTCGTATTTATTGGTTTTTTACAGGACTGCAAACAGGTTCTGAGCCGAACTGGTTCGAACCCGGAATTCTGACTTTTATTTTGCTGTGAACCGATCCTTGAACCGAACCTCTTTAAGAATAAAAGCTTAACCTATTTCAAACCTAAAATTTCGGCTCGGTTCAACAAATATTATAGAAATGAAAAAGTTTGACTTAAGGTCTAGCGACTTCTACTGTTATTTGATCGGTTTTGGTGAACTGACTGTAGACAGAATAACTTTTAACTTATATTAAGTGAATCACACATCAAGAGCTTAACATTACATTGGAAGTATTTTTCATAAAAAGACTACGAAATGGAATTTTTCTTCACAGTAAATTAGATTTTGAATATTTCCATGTGATCCAATCCAAATCCAAATCGCTTCCGATCCAAAGACGACCCAATTAAAATACGATTTGTGTTGTTTTTAGGACGAAAGCGATTTGTAGAGTTTAATTTGATTACATAGTAAATTTATTTAGGCTATTCACTAGCTCTCGTAAAATGATAAAAAAAAAAGTAAAACAAGTAAGGGAGCTGTAGTCGAGTACTACAAAATACCCTGTTCCCTTGACTTCTGGTGTTTTCATAAACGTACACACATTCTCACGCATACACACGCACATTCTAACACACACTCACACAAGAACGCGCGCACGCGTTAACTGACAATGCAAGACCCCCTTCTCTCCTACAAGCAAAATTGATTCGTATATAACTTCAGTGTTTTTGGTCCGATCTTATTGTACTTTTCAGAATAGATAGATATTGGGCCTTTCCTGATATAAAGGGTGATTTTTTAGCTATTATCTTTTTGGCAACACTGGTTTAAACAGCTCACGCACGTTTCGTGTTTTGTTTCACTCTCAAACATCTTCAGTTTGGTCTATAATATAACCAAATCGAGACCGGTCAATTGGCAGCCTAGATCGTGCGATTTAACGCCTTTAGACCTTTTTTTGTGGGGCTATGTTAAAGCTCACGTCTATACAGACAATTCCATTGCTTCAATTGACGCATTGGAAGACAACATTGAAGCATTTATTCGTGAGATACCGGCCGAAATGTTGAAAAGAGTATGCCAAAATTGGACTATGCGGATGGACCTTTTGAGGCGCAGTCACGGTCAACATTAGCATGAAATAATCGTCAAACATTAAATTACATGGACCGTACTATCGATTCAAATAAAGATTTCATGGATTTTTCTGAATTTAATGTGTTTTTTTTTTAAAACTTTCCTATAGCTCTTAAAAAATCACCCTTTATATAAAGTCTCGAGGGTCTAAATTAAAATTTTTTCCAAATCTGAAACAAACTCGTTTTGGATCTGGTATACACATACATATATGCAAAAATTTGTGGCTCTACCTCTTATAGTCTGAGATCGACACGTTCAA
Organism: Lordiphosa collinella; assembly: GCA_018904265.1. Taxonomy (NCBI): domain Eukaryota; kingdom Metazoa; phylum Arthropoda; class Insecta; order Diptera; family Drosophilidae; genus Lordiphosa; species Lordiphosa collinella. The sequence goes on along the minus strand of JAEIFV010000441.1, from coordinate 147,166 downwards.
ACTGACAGACGATTGGACGGACGGACGTACGGACGGACAGACGGACATAGCTAAATCGACTCCGCTGCTGATGCTGATCAAGAATATATATACTTTATTGGGTCGCAAATGCTTCCTTCTACCTGTTACATACTTTTGCACAACTTCATGATCCTTTTCCCATTTTTAATGGGAACAGGGTATAAAAAAAGCTACTGAGCGACCCCTTTTGATTCGCTGTAGTAATTTTTAGGGCTATTATTTGAGTGCCAAAACTTGACTTGTGAATATAAAACAAAATAAAAATGCCAAGACAAAGGGTGCATCAAGCTTTGAATTAGCGAAAAATTGACTTGGCCCTTTAAGAAATAGTATGCAAAATAGCTGTATCAATAAGAAAAATATGGAAAAGTTAACTTCGGCTCGGCTGAAGTATTGTATACCCTTGCAGTTTGTTTTTCTAAATAAGACTACTTTTCGGACCTTACTGTTCAATGGGAGCTATATCTACAAGGTGGGCCAAAAGAAGTCACCGGGCCAAAAGAAGTCACCTTATTGGAAGATGCTCTTATTTTTACAAATATGCTATAGTCATCCGATCCGTCCGGTTTCGACAAATGTCCAGCGTATTTGTACCAAAAGACTTCGCGCAAAGTTTGGTGAGGATATCTTTAAAACTGATGGAGGAGATTGCATAGAAACAGACGTACACACGGACGAACAGACGGGCAAGGCTAAATCAACTCAGCTCGTCATGCTGATCAAGAATATATATACTTTTGTGGTCGGAGATGCTTCCTTCTATGCGTTACAAACACATGGACAATTTTATAATACCCTCTGCAAAGGTATAATAAGAAAAGTATTTGTCCGAAAATTGAGATTTGTGGCCCACAGTGCGGTGTCCACATCCAAATACATAGAACAAGCAGTTAAGTCGCTTGAGTTAAAAATCTCGGGCATTATTATTTTGTTGTCTAGGGAGGTGGCTACAGCTTTTTTATATGAAGCTGTCAACTGCCTCCCTTAGCAACTGTGATAAGGACCTGTGCCCACCTATACCTATCCTGCACTTAACTTCCGCCCTGGAACTGACTCCTCTATCGCGTTGTCCTCGCCTCGTTCTCGTCCATTGTTAGCCAGTTGACGTTGAACGTGCGGAAGAGCGTTTGTGTTAAATACATATATTTTATAATGCCTTTGCAGTCCTCCAAACTCCTCGTTCCTCCTACCCATGTGTTATTGATTTTATGCTTAACTTGGAAAACAATACGCCTTATGTCAAAGGTTGGGAAATATTTTGTGGAAACGCTTAGAGTGCTTAATTTGTGTCTGTTCCTCTTCGACCTGCACGTGGCCGTGTCAGACGTGCTAAGCCTAATTTTTGTAATAATAAAAACTGTAGCATCGGCATCGGATTGCACAGCCCGTTTTGCGGTTAATGGGACGGGGTGCTCGCTCGTCTCTTCTTTATTGCAATTACAACATTTTGTGTCAGTTTGCATGGCAAATCCTGCGTGTGCACTTTGTTTTTTTTTAGCATAATTCCCTGAAATCAAAGCTTAAGTGTGTCAACGATCAGGTTACATGACAAAGTGATGAGTGACGAGTGGCGGCTTCTCAGATCCTTCTTCCGCATTTGAGTTTGATTCTCGGTAAATTAACTTTTGCATTGAGCAACATAAACTTTAGCATCTAGGGGCTTATTGTTTGAGGGCGAATAAGCAAAGGGCTTGCAAGTGGCAACATCCTTTTTAAGGGTTCAACGGCAAGAAGTGTGGCACTTCCTTTGGAGTCTGTACAAAGTGCCTAGGACTTAAAGAAAAATAGGAATACACATATTTGATTGTTTGCTAGTTACTGCGGAAAGGTTTGTTTTTAATTTAATTAATTTCTCTTAAAATTATTATTATTTGATTTCATAGTTCAACAAAAATTGGTCAAGTCAATTTTCGAAAAAAACGAACAATATTTTGTGTCAGTAGGCTCTTTTGAAAATCAGTTTCTTATTGTTTTAAGACTAATAAATAGACCTCGGTTTTGCATATATTCAAACCGATTTTAATCCTAGAAGACTAGGGCAAATGTGTTTTTAAAAATTTTTAGTTCTCTGCATTTTCTGTTTTGCTGATGGTTCAGATAATGAAACAATACTATAATAAGTATCCTGAAATTAAAAGCTATTTTTTTGGAATTTTATTCACGTACAGATTTAGATATAATGTTGTACACACTTACTTTTGGCTACTAGAATTAAAATCTGCGTGAAAACATGCAAAATCCGAGGTTTACTAATAAATACGCCGCATGAGTGCTTAAATGCACCGGACTCCTTCTATTACGATTGCGCAAGATAGAGACCATCACACAATCTGTTCAAATGGCTTACGAAAGGGTCTTTGGGAGTCAAATTGTCCATTTGGACAAATCGTGAATTGTGAAATTTAGGGGGATTTCGGAGGGGCAGGGCAGGGGTTACGGGTGAATTTTGGGTGGGGGGGAATTTTATCGAGAGTAAGTTTTTTTTATTTTTTATTTTATTTATTACGTACCCTTAATCCGACTCGAACTCGGGACCTCGGAAGGCTGCATTCACTGACACCGCCGCTTAGCCAACAGCACCACACCTCGAATGCCTTGAGCATTGTCCAAATTTATATTTTAAACTGACGGGAGCGCTCTTCGCTTGATTGTTTCTCCACACACCCCTCTCCCAAAAAAAAAACGAATTAAACAATTTTTTTTTAGGTGTTGGAGCTTTGTAAAGTGGAAACATTTTTCAAGATTTGAAAAGATGGGAAAAAAACTATTTAAAAGGGCAAAGTTAAATACATATTTCTCAAAAACCACTTAAGCTACAGGCCTAATTTTTTTCCCCGAGTAAAATGGTTATTATACCCTTGCAAAGGGTATTATAAAATTGTGCGGATGTTTGTAACGCATTGAAGGAAGCATCTCCGACCACATAAAGTATATATATTCTTGATCAGCATGACGAGCTGAGTTGATTTAGCCTTGTCCGTCTGTCCGTCTGTCCGTCCGTCCGTCTGTCTGTTTCTATGCTATCTCCTCCGTCAGTTTTAAAGCTATCCTCACCAAACTTTGCACGAAGTCTTTTGGTACATATAGGCTGCACATTTGTCGGAACCGGCCGGATCGGATGACTATAGCATATAGCTGCCATAGGAACGATCGGTCGAAAATCTAGTTTTAGTGAAAAAAACTTTTTTGTTTTTAATGGAAACGCCTCCAAAGTCCGTATTTCTTAGTTTACTATCCTTTCCCATGATTTCACTAAGTTTGGTCGAAATCGGATGACTATAGCATATAGCTGCCACAGGAACGATCGGTCGAAAAACTAGTTCTAGTGAGAAAAACTTTTTTGTTTTTTATGAAAACGTCCTTTTTATTGGCATACACTTATTTTATATATTTTTACATAATTCTACAAAGTTTGGTCGAAATCGGATGACTATAGCATATAGCAGCCATAGGATCGATCGGTCGAAAAACTAGTTCTAGTGTGAAAAACTTTTTTGTTTTTAATGAAAAGTCCTTTTTATTGGCATATTCTTATTTTATATACTTATACAAATTTCTACAAAGTTTTATCAAAATCGGATGACTATAGCATATAGCTGCAGTATGAATGATCGGTCGAAAAAGAAGTTCGAGTGAGAAAAACTTATTTGTTTTAAATGGGATTGCCTCCAAATTTCGTAATTGAAAGTGTATTATGCTTTTCCATGACTTTACCAAGTTTGGTCGAAATCAGACATCTATATAGTATAGATCCCATAGAAAAGTAAGGTCCAAAAAGTAGTCTTAATTTTAAAAACCTTTTTTGTTTTCAATGGAATTTGCAAGGGTATACAAAACTTCGGCCGAGCCGAAGTTAACTTTCCCCTATTTTTTTTAAATACATATTTTTTAAGCCGGGCGTGCTCAGAGATTTGACTTCACAAAAAGTTAAAGATAATATTCAAGAAACAAATTAAAAAAAAACCATTGCTACAATTGTGCCCGATTGGAGATTTTAGCCATTTTTCATGACAACTCATGCTAATAAATCAAGTCTACGAGGTCAGCTTGTAGATTAGATGCTTAATAACTTTTGTTTTTAAATTCTAAAATGCTAACCATTAATGCACTTATTAAGAAGTTATTTTGAATGGCCAAGCCACGACCCTTTGGTTACTCCGCCAACATGTAAAAATTCAATATGGACATACTATAAATGCATTTAATGATATATTTTAATTTTTATCGAAGCAATTTTCAATATTTTCAAAAAGTGCAGCCATTTCAGGTGAATACATTGTTTTTAAGTCCGGAATGGCACTCACATGTCTTAATGATGATATTTTGGGATCCGATGAAGCTAATAAAATGTTGAACAGATCTTCGTTTTGTCGTCTTCAAGAATGCTTGCAAGTGTTCGAGTACCTATATCTCTTATATTCCTTGTTCTTCGATTCTTGCGCATTTTCCGATAATTCCCCAATAGGAAGAGATTGGTATTCGATTATATCTCGTCCATGATCAAGAACCTTATGAACAGTAGGTGTTAGCCATTTGCTTGGATATCGTTCCTTTAAAAGAATGGGCGTTTCGGTGGCATACTTCCCAAACATTTCGGCATCTATTTTTTCTCTGCCACTGAGAACATTAAGTACAACCTGCACCCTCTTAATTATTTCACAGTCTATTACAGTAGTTCGAGCTGTTATTATAACATTTTCAAAAGTCGTGTTGCCATCGTTGGTATTTCCGAATCCTTGTTTGGGTAGGTCAATTAACAACCCTAATTCCTTAAGTAAATCATGTTGAAATCTTTTCTTGACATCGGTTTCTTTAATATGATTTTGAGGCTAAGAGAAAGCTAATTTTAAAAAGAATTCCATAAATCGAATTCTGGCATGTAGAGGAGAAATACCATATTGATAGTTTTGCGCATACGCTATCGATTCCATGACAATCTCAACTCCATGGCAATCTTTATAGAATCAGAATTCAACCGGGAGCCCCGTCCAAACACAGGTGCCGATTAGAGAATCGCACACCTGGAGCAGATTAGAGAATCGCACAAGATACCTTGGCCGGGGTAATCCTTGGTGCTCCTAGTGGGATGCACTATCCAACCTTAAATTTTGGTCAGGAAGCCGATTAGGAAATCGCACAACCTGAGGCTCACCCGCCGCCGATTCGCAGATCGCGCGATGGGAGCTGGAGTGGGCAAGCGACGGTGCTATTCAACCGGGAATCCCATCCAGGCACAGATGCCGATTGGAAAATCGCACATTTGGAGCCGATCGACCCGATTAGAAAATCGCACAAGATCCCTTGGATGGGGGTTAGTACTTAATGGTTTTCCTGCTGCTCCAAGGTGTTGACTCGTCCGATTTCGCGCACTAAGTGACCTGCTAGTGCGCTCAGCTTCTGTTTTTATAGCCCGCTGAGCGCTGTCGGCGTTGACTGAGCTGTCGTTGAATTAATCGATAGGTCTATCGACAGCTGTTGCTCGATCGCCGTCATGGCGGCTTATTCGCAGCTGTGGGTATGGCGCACGTCGGCCACTGATTTGAATGTGCGCGCGTGTTTTGAATTTGTTTTAAATATCTTAAAGGAAATTATAATCTAGGACTGCAGGTGATTAATATAACTAAATATATGCGCTTCGTGCGGCTTTGAAGATGGGCGAGTAATAAACAGTAAACCAGGGTAGTAAATTAAATTCAGAATATAAAGTAAATAAACTTAAGAATATTTTGGGTACTTATTCATAAGTAGGGAAAGTCAAGTTAAGGTTATTTAATACGAGTATTATGTTGCGAGCTTTCGGGGCGACGCAAGACTTTCTAATTAAAAAATGAAATCTCTCAAAGTTCTGACGGATTTTTCGAGCAATTTGCAAACTTACCGAAGCCAAAATCTCTAGAGATTTTCAGGACACCCCCGATTGAATGCCCAACATGGCCCGGTAATACAGTAATCTGTAAAGGCGGCAACGGCGGTTAGTTGGTTGAGTATGGTTGTGTGTCCCGAGTTGCCCGCGTTCCATGCTTCAGACACTCTCAAACTCAGGGCTGTGATGCTCGCTATCTGTTTAGACATTAAGTCTAAGGGCCGTTTTCTCATCAGTTGGATAGCTCATGCTCAACATGAGCAGTGCAAGTTCACTAAATCCACCTAGATTTGCAAAAACAGGAACATGAGAAAACTGACCTAAGGGAAGAAGATGAAATATGGTGTTAAGAGCCTCCATTGGGGTGGTTCTGAGGGCGCCACTTATGCATAATTCAGCACTTCTCTGTACTTTGTTTAAGGCAGGGACCGAAAATAACAGTTGTGGAAAAAATAAAAACTACTACTAAAAACAAGAAAGAAAGTCGGTCAAGCCCGACTATAACATACTCTGTACCATTGAAGTGCTGCCCATCACCGATGCGACCGGTGCTGCCCATAATTGCTTGTTTTTTTTATTACTCGACAGCCGTTCATCCGATCTCTACCATTTCTTTGGCGGATCGATTATTAATCCTAATTACTAAATGTGTCCAGAAGAAACGAACCTTCTATCTATAAAACTGTGGGAGATATGACGTTTTTTCCAATTTGCGGGGGCGGGAGGGGGCGTGGCAAAATTATAAATAAACTTGATCTGCCTGCAAGTATAAGAAGCATAAGTCCCATACATGTCAAACCTCTATCTCTTACCATCTCTGAGATCTGTGCGTTCTTACGGACAGACAGACGGACAGACGGACATGGCTTTTGCACAAACTTATTATACTCTATGTACCTTTGGTACAGAGTATAATTATTTCCTTGATAAAAAAGAGGGTGCCAAACTTCATTATTGGGAATTGCGAGACCATTAATGCGATAAATTTTTATTTGCAATTTTTTTCCCAAAAAATTTGTATACTCTGTACCAAAGATACATAGAGTATAATAAGTTTGTGCAAAAGTATGTAACAGCCAGAAGGAAGCATCTCAGACCCCATAAAGTATATATATTCTTGATCAGCATCAACAGCCGAGTCGGTATAGCCATGTCCGTCTGTCCGTCCGTATGAACGCACAGATCTCAGAGATGGTAAGAGATAGAGGTTTGACATGAATGGGACTTACGCTTCTTATACTTGCAGGCAGATCAAGTTTATTTTCAATTTGCGAATAATGTTATATCTACCACAGTTCTATAGATAGAAGGTTTGAACCTTCTAGACATATTTTCTAATAAAAATTTTTGTTCGATTTGCCAAAGGAATGGTAAAGATCGGATGAACGGTAGTAAAGATATGAGCAAACTAAAATTCAATATATCTGGGCTGCTCCTCCAGCAGCAAAACACATACATATGTAAGTAGATGTATGTACATATGAGCAACGACTACACAGCAAAGTGATAGCCAATAATATTTTAGGACAAATTTTTATTTAACGATTCATATTGGATCGTTGTGGGTGTGATGACACCGCCACGCCAAAAATTCCACCTTTTATATGAATTAAGCCTGCAAATATATTGTCTGAGTAATTCCAACAACGAAATCCTATACAAAACCTAACAGCTATGGCTAGCTCATTAGATCCAATTGGATTCTTGCAGCTAACTGGGACGCTCTCATTTTCCCCCTTCCCTTTCCCACATACACAATATTGAGAGAGAGAAATTAGAGATGGTCGCGGGAAAAATATATCGCCCGATACCCATCTACTACTAAGACGAGGACGACGCACTAAGACGACGTTAACCGTTCATCCGATCATTACCATTCCTTTGCCGGATCGATAAATAATCTTGAGTTCAAAATATGTCCAGAAGGTTCGAACCTTATATCTATAAAACTGACGGAGATATGACGTTTTTTCTAAATTGCGGGGGGGCGGGAAGTGGCGTGCCAAAAATTGAAAATAAACTGAATCTGCCTGCAAGTATAAGAAGTTTTTCTCCCATACACGTCGAACCTCTATCTCCTACCACCTCTGAGATCTGTTTGTTCATACGGACAGACGGACAGACAGACAGACGGATATAGCTAGATCGACCCGCCTGTTGATGCTGATCAAGGATATACTTTATAGGGTCGAAAATGCTTTCTTCACGGGCGATATCTCCTTTTCAAAAGTGAAATAAAGCCAAGCGGGAGTTATTTCACTTATGTCATTAAGAAGAAAATGATAAGTAAACAGGTTTTTTTAAGGAAAAGGAAAAAAAGATGAGTAAAACAAGAGCGAAACAGTTGCATTCATCTAGGTGACAGATGACTAAACATCCTTATATCGAATATCTTCCATCAATTTATAAGGCCCGGCACTTTCGAAAGTTGGTTTTAAATCTCTAACTAGAATTCCTTTTACAATTTTCTCCTTTCTTTGATATTTTTTTGAGGGAAAAAAAAATTTATATCCTTCAATTAAGTTTGCCACACTAAGGTCATCTGGTCACTTTGACTATCAACACTTTCAGGATCGAATTAAAGTGAGTGAACTTAAAAAATTGTTTAGGACATACTATTAGTAGTATGGCCATTAAGGTTTACTTCTATAAATTTTAAAAGACCTATAAAATCTAAATGGTTCCATGTCTATTGATCACAAAAATTGATCTTATACCTAGAAACGTTGAAACGTTGCTATGCGGCTTACTGTTCAAAGTAGCGCCGCAGGCAAAATTTTTGAAAGTGAAATAACACCCGCGGGCTTTATTTCACTTTCAGGAGTTAAACAACTCCCGCGGGCTTTATTTCACATTCAGGAGTGAAATAACTCCCACTGATCTTCATATCACTGAGAGAAAAATTCGTTATAAGCGAAAAAATTGATTTTAAAAAAATCGCGCGATTTTTAAAAAAAAATTTTGTCAATTCAACACAATACCAATTTAAGAAAAAACGGTATTGCAGACTTTCGTTCACAAGAATTCATGATTTCGTTTCGCTTATAACGAATTTTTCTCTCAGTGATATGAAGATCAGTGGGAGTTATTTCACTCCTGAATGTGAAATAAAGCCCGCGGGAGTTGTTTAACTCCTGAAAGTGAAATAAAGCCCGCGGGTGTTTTTTCACTTTCAAAAGTGAAATAAAGCCCGCGGGTGTTATTTCACTTTCAATAGTGAAATAACGCCACTCTTGAAAGTGAAATACGAGGTGTGTTCAAAAAGTATCGCGAATTTTGTATTTTTTCAAAAATTATTTGTTTATTCATGAATATCTATTTTGTCCCCTTCAAAGTAATCCCCATGAGATATTATACACTTGTGAAAACGGTTTTTCCAATCTTCGAAGCACTTCAAAAAATCTTTTTTTTTAATCTTGTTCAGCTCCTCCTTCGATGCCGTCTTTATCTCGTCAAGCGTAGCGTAACGTCGTCCTTTCATGGGCCTCTTCAGTTTAGTGAACAAGAAAAAGTCACAGGGGGGCAGATCTGGGGAATACGGTGGCTGCGGCATCATTAGTGTGTTGTTTTTGGCCAAAAATCGCGCACAAGCAACGATGTGTGAGCAGGGGCGTTATCGTGGTGCAAAAGCCAATTTTTGTTCTTCCACAAATCCGGGCGTTTCTGGCGGATTGCTTCGCGCAAATTGCGCATAACTTGCAGGTAATATTCCTTATTGACCGTTCTTCCCTGTGGCAAGAACTCATGATGCACCACGCCCCTGCAATCGAAGAAAACTGTCAGTAAAACTTTCACATTCGACCGAACTTGGCGCGCTTTTTTCGGTCTTGTCGTTCACATCTTCTCGGCCTTCTGAGAACATTTTGTACCACCGATAAACGTTGCTTCGGTCCAAGGTAGCTTCTCCGTATGCCACAGTCAACATTCGGAATGCATCCGCGCACTTAATTTCGTTTTTCACACAAAGTTTGATACAGGTCCATTTTTTTGAACAGGTAAAAATCGAAGACGATCCAAAACACGTGCAAGCGAAGCAGCTGTCAACAATTAAGTGAACATTCAAAATGGCCGAGCTTGTCGGCATAAGTGAGAGGCATGAGTATCAACATAACGCCACAAAAAAATCGAAATTCGAATATACGTAACCCGCGAAAATTCAAAATTCGCGATACTTTTTGAACACACCTCGTAAGATGCTTCCATCTGCCTGTTACATACATTTGCAAGACTTTAGTATACCCTCTTTACTCTACGAGTAACGGGTATAAAAATAACAATCACTCTTAGATAATCTTCGCGCCAAACGTCGTAGGACAAAAGTATGTATATATTTTTGATCTGTTGGTCCATAAGTTTATATTCGATTTCTTGAAGGGCCAATACATGTATGGGCAACGGCGAAAATCGCTCTACTAAGAGAAAGTGTTTTAAATTGTCTCTATCTGCCACTACAAAATTGTGGATAATGAGACCATAAGTGAACTTCTGAAATCGGCAGCAAAGCGAGCAGTTAAAAAGAAGAAAGGAGAAGCGTATTTTCAGAAGAAAGAAGAATGGGCAGGAAAGACATGTATGAGTCGAAGAACAGCTCGGCATGAGTGAGATCAGGAAATTCTACCAAATGGTTAGGCGACTAACCGAAGGTTTTTAGCCCGGCGACAGATCCGCAAGTGGCAGTGGACAAATCACTCTTAGATACTGTATCTCCAACCTGCTAGGACGCGATGACGAAAACAATGCCGCCTCTGCAGAAGTAGCGATACCACCAGATGGTACAGAGAAAGACCCACCGGACCATATTGAAGGCTAAAATACAATAAATCAGCTGGGGCTGAAGACGGCTTTAATTGTAGGCTCTGGAACATTTTTGAAACTCATTAAGCCGCCCTCTCAACAGTTGCCCCGACAAGTTACCCCGTTTTTAAGCCACTTTTCAGATGGTTCTTTTTTATTTTGTGGGCGGTATGTGCGAGTGTGCTTATTAAAAGTCTCTTGTTGTTATCCTAGGCACAGTAACCTTTTGCCCAAACAATTAGAGCACTAACAAATGCAATTACCAGTCCCCTCCAACACCACCGTCGCACCGCTATCCCTTCACCCCTTGGCCACGACACTAGCACAATTGCTCTCATTGGCAACAATTGAGTCGTGTCCTGCAAGTTCTCGGCTCTGACTCTGGCTCTGAAAAAGTTGCCCAAACGCGTGCCACATATTAAATTACATCGAAATATGTGCACACGATGCTGATGCTGATGTTGATTTTCGAAGGGGCAGTTTGTAATTTGCTGGCATTTTTCCGATTTTTATCAGCAGCAGTTCAGCAGTTGATATTTTGATATATTTGCTTGACTCCCTCTGCCGAGCCAGAGCGTGTTATTTAATTTAATTTGCCATCAAATTTGATTTGGAAACGACAATAAGGGGATTTCTGTGGGCGTCATCAGACAATTTTATAGCATATTTCATATTTAAATGTAGCTTAACAGTCATTTGACGTTGGAGAATGGAAAGGGAAGGTGAATTGGAAACACTAATTGTACTTTGTACCAAGGTTCCCAGGAGGATGGAAACATCTACGATCCTATAAATTATATATTTTCTTGATCAGTATCAACAGCCGTTGTTCGTTCAAACTGAGCATAAGTAAATGCTCAAAATTTATCAAGCTCGCTAAGATTTTAAGAAATCAATGGTCTAAGTTGTTAAGAGTGCCTTAAAAAGGGGACTTTCAAAAATATATTAAATAGCCATCTTAAACGGAATAATGCGCGTGAAAATTTAGATTCATAGAGGGATCTATTCTCTTCAGAGGACAATAAACCAAAATCATGGTTGATGAACTTTTTACAAAATAAACTAGCAGAGAACCCGGCGCGCTTCACTACGCCGCCGTCTGTCTGTACCGGATCAGTAAAGCTATTAAAGTTCATCTCATAAAACCGATATAGTTTTTCTTTTCCGACCGGGTTTGGGTAACATTACCGTTATCGTCATCGTTATCGTAACCATTATCTCTATCGTTATCGTTATTAATTTAGTTATCGATACCGTTATCGATATTAATTTCTTTATCGTTATCGATAACGCTTATCGTTATCGTTATTGATTTCTTTATCGTTATCGATACCGTTATCATTAACGTTATCGTTATCATTTTCGATATCGTTATCGACACCGTTATCGCTGCAGTATGAATGATCGGTCGAACAAGAAGTTCTAGTGAGAAAAACTTTTTTGTCTTTATTGGGATCGCCTCCAAATTTCGTAATTAACAGTTTGTTATGCTTTTCCATGATTGCAGTAAGATTGGTCGAAATCGGATATCTTTATAGAATAGCTCTCATAGAAAAGTAAGGAACGAAAAGTAGTGTTATTTAGAAAAACAAACTGCAAGGGTATACAAAACTTCGGGCGAGCCGGAGCTAACTTTCCCCTATTTTTCTAAATGAATTAAGGCCGCGATTACAAAATGAAACTTGGCCGCCCGGTCTAAATTCATTCAAAAAAATTAATTTAGGCCGAGATGTCAAAATGATATTAAAATGCGCGGCTTTAATTCATTTTACAAGTGAAATAAGATCGCCCGGCTAAAATTCATTTTGCAGAATGAATTTAGACCGCGCAATGAATTTTGATAGAATTTTCTAGTCTTGAATGTATTTTTTATGGACGATGACAAAATTAAATTTGTTTTTATAAATGATTCTAGGCTGCAATCGCATATGACCATGGGCGGTGTTATTTCATTCGTGAAATGAATTAAGCCCGCGCGGTCTTATTTCATTTTGACATCGCGGCCTAATTCATTGTGTAGAATGAATTTAGACCGCGCGGCCAAGTTTCATTTTGTAATCGCGGCCTTAATTCATTTTGAAAAATGAAAGAAGGCCGCGCGGTGTAATTTTGTGGACGCGGCCTAAATTCATTTTGCAGAATGCAATTATCAACAACTAGATCTCGGAGACTAGAGGAGCAAGAACCAACAAATTATGTTTGTAGACTCCTATTGTCCCTTCGCAGATCAAGTTTATTTCAAATTTTGGCCACGCCCCCACAATTAAAAATGTTAAATAACTCCAACAATTTTAAAGATATCAAGCTCATATTTTGTGTAGTGTATGTGCCCAATATCTACAATCTCTGAAAGTTTCATAAAGATCAGATGAATAATGACAGAGTTATAAAAGTTATACAAAAAGTTGCATACTTTTTTGCGCCGCATGCGCTATTTGCTTACAAAATGTTGGAATGTTCTCTGTTAACTAACATAAGGTAAGGCTATACAACATTAATATCCCGAGTAACGGGTATATCGAAGTCGGGCTGGAGCGACTTTAACTTACGCTCTCGTTTGTTTTTGTAACACTGTGTTATCAATGAATGGTGAAAGTTGATTGACGACACTCGGCTTGTTTTATTCTATTTACGAGCACTTTTTGCTTGAGGCTGTTCTTTTGCTTTCCTTTCTTTTGAAATGTTTTTTTACCTCTGGAGTTATGGCTCAAAAACTATTAAAATTGTTGACTTTTATACCCTTGCAGAGGGTATTATAAAATTGTGCGGATGTTTGAAACGCATTGAAGGAAGCATCTCTGACCACATAAAGTTTATATATTCTTGATCGACGAGCTGAGTTCATTTAGCCTTGTCCGTCCGACCGTCTGTCTGTTTCTATGCTATCTCCTCCGTCAGTTTTAAAGCTATCCTCACCAAACTTTGCACGAAGTCTTCTGGTACATATACGCTGCACATTTGTCGGAACCGGCCGGATCGGATGACTATAGCATATAGCTGCCATAGGAACGATCGTTCGAAAAACTAGTTCTAGAGAGAAAAACATTTTTTGTTTTTAATGAAAACGTCCTTAACATTGGCATACACTTATTTTATATACTTTTACAAAATTCTACAAAGTTTGGTCGAAATCGGATGACTATTGCATATAGCTCCCATAGGAATGATCGGTCGGTTTTTAATGAAAACGTCCTTTTTATTGGCAAATTCTTATTTTATATACTTTAACAAATTTCTACAAAGATTTATCAAAATCGGATGACTATAGCATATAGCTGCAGTATGAATGATCGGTCGAAAAAGAAGTTCTAGTGCGCAAAACTTTTTTGTTTTAAATGCGATCGCCTCCAAATTTCGTAATTAACAGTGTATTATGTTTTTCCATAATTTCCAAGTTTGTTCGAAAGGTCCAAAAAGTAGTCTTAGAAAAACTTTTTAGTATTCAATGAAAGCTGCAACGGTATACAAAACTTCGGCCTAGCCAAAGTTTACTTTCCCTTATTTTTTTACATTGATTTTTCTTAGTTTATAGAAATTTCAATACTATTTTTGCCATAACTTCTAAAAGCGTCTTTAAGACAATTAATTTCCTTGCAGTTTTTCGCGAATATTTTTGAAATTTTTTTTGTAGGAAAGCTGTATTAAATTTCGGATAGAATTTTAAACTAAATAAAAATCTTCACACACGGTACCCACTGGCGTTTCTTGAAAAATCATCAGAAAGCCAAAAGCCAGAAAGATTATTAAAATAGATACTATTATTTTGTAGTTTCATAGTTGTCACTTTGAAATATCGATTTATGACAAAATAACAAACGTTTGAACATAAATAATGATTTTTGGGCCAAAAATTAATAACTATTTTGTTTATAAAAAGAAATAAGGAGACAAAATCCCCCGACATCTACTAGAAAATAGAATAAAGAACAACCAGTTTCAAGGCAATCGGTTCATTGCTTTTGGAGAAATTTTGGGTACCGAGTTGAAAAACGTCGTTTCGAGAAAAACGCTTTCGAAAATTGAGGAATGACTGTCGGGTCAGCGCCGACCCGTTTACGTTTTGGGCTGTAACTCGCTGATTTATCAGGACATTACCGTGCCGTTTAAGACCTCAAACTTTAAGAAAATACAAAAAAATCGATTTTTCAAACTTCTAGGTGTATATCTCCCCTTAAGACGAGGCTCTTAATCAGTAATTACGAGACGGTCTTTGAACACTATAAAAACACTTTCCCTTTCGGTAAGAATTTAAATTTAAAAAATTAATAAGTTTGGTGTCATACTTGTAGGCCTGGACGCTGTTACGTCCATGCAGCCTTTTAGTTTCCCCATTCAACGTGCCCGAACAAGAAGTCATCTGATTTCCACCCAAGACCCTATGCAAAAGCTTTTCATATTTATTCCAAAATAATTGCCAACACGTGCCCTATCAGCGTCAATCAACCCAAAACAGAGAGTGTTCCGAAGCCAGGAACACAGTTCAGTAGCGAAACGTTTTCGCACTTATGCACATCATTTAGTGCATTCACAACGGCAAACCCGCACATGCAGATCCTGAGTGGAGGGTTGATTTTTTTGTTAAGTAGCCGGGCCAGGCAACAACTGATTAAGCCGATAAGGCCTCAAGTTATTGTTATGACTCAAGCACAAAGAACAAGTAGAAAGGTTGTTGTCTGTCGCCCGCTGAGCGTTTCTGTGGCAATTTAATCAAATTAATATTCTCACGTGTTGTGCTTTTTTCTCTGCCTCCGTATCACAGCAGGACCTCTCAAAAGAATAGACATGTTAATCAAAATTCTAAAATGGCACAATAGAGCGACATATGTTAAACATTGGATGGCATTTCTGGCAGGGTTTCTGTGAGTCATGGATTTAATTCATAGTAGTTGCATTTATAACTTTGAGGGAGCAGCCAAAAATACTTCTATTGAACATATAGGGCTAAAACCCTAATACCCTACTCCTACTGGCAAATAAGAATGAAAAATAAGTAAGAAAGTAGGTCAAGCCCGAATGTAATATACTCCGTACGAACAAATGTTTATGTTCAGAATAAATTTGTATGTTGCAGTAGAAAGCAGCGCTGCTACTGCCCAGCATCAGTGAACATTCTTTTGCTCATAACTTGACTTTCGTTCATCCGATCTTTACCATGACAAAATTACTACAAGGTAACGCACTGCGCAGCTTCGATATTCTCAGTTGACCTTGGTTCGATGATTGAAAGGGGTATTTCGAGTAGCGAGTAACCTCTATAGAAAGCTGTCGATTTTCTGTGAGTTTCAGCCGTTTCTTTTGTGTATTTCAAAATTTTCATTATTTCTTAATGTTTTAGATAGTTTATTTTACTAAATCATCAAAATAACTTGCAGTTTTTAGCTGGCTCGAGGTCTTGTTACGCTATTCGCATAACTTTAAACAGAGGCACACACAACACAACAAAGAAGGCTTGGTAGATCGGACAGCTGTTTCATGAGGGACCAAATCCTCTCTCATCAGCGATCTTCTGCCTGAAGTGTCTGTTAAAGAGGCAGTCCAAAGCAGCTTGTGCACATACACGAAGCCTCCTTTGGTCTTATATTGCAGTCAGTGTACCGGAAAACGCCAGCTTCGTCTGAAGCAAAATACCAAAACGTTTGCATACAAATTGCATACAAACAGGAGTTTTTTCTTGTTTTAAATTAAACTATTTTTATTAAGTTTCAAACAACAACGCGGTGCCCTGCGTTTAGCACTTTTATAACTGTTTCTAAAAACTTGTAACTTGCAGTTTTATGCTAAACAAAAGCATACACAACACAACAAAGGAGGCTTTATAGATCGGATAACTGTTTCATGAGGGATAAAGGTCATTAAAAACAGTCACACCAAAATTAATATATAAAAATATTTGCCGAAAACTTGTTGAAAGCTCCATGCAAATCATTGTTTAATTAAAAATACATATATAAAGATGGTAAATTTATTTCTAAGAAGACAATATATTAAAAAAAGCAATAAAATGTAAAAAAAAGATAAAGCAAACTTAACGTCGTCTTTGCCGAAGTTTTAATACACTAGAACAGAAAAATCGTATGGCAGTAGTAACCATCCGATCCTCGCGGTTCCGACATATGTGCAGTGTGTAGCTAAAAAACGACTGTATGCAAAATTTCTGCTCAATAGTAGTTCGCGAAGAACCAGACAGACGGCGCATTCTCAATTGCTCACATACATAGTATATACTACTGTGGGCAAAAAGTAGTCGGAATTTGTTTATAAATCAAAAAATCGGTTTTTATTCTTCCAAATCAATTTCATCGCCTTCAAAGTAATCCCCTCCCAATGCAATGCACTTATGCCAACGTTTTTTCCAGTCCTCGATGCATGCCAAAAAGTCACTTTCAGGTATGACCTTCGGAGCGCGTGCCGATTCACGTTTAATCTCTTCAATCGACTCGAAACGGTGTCCTCGGAGTGGTCTTTTGAGTTTGGAGAATAGCCAGAAGTCACACGGAGCTAAATCAGGCGAATACGGTGGTTGCGGAACGACGATGGTGTTGTTTTTGGCCAAATGCTCGCGAATAACGTACGCAGTGTGAGATGGTGCATTATCGTGGTGCAAAAGCCAAGAGTTGTCGGCCCATACATCTGGCCTCTTTTTGCGAATAGCTTCACGCAAACGACGCATAACACTTAAATACTATTCCTTGTTGACAGTTTGGCCCGGCGGAAGGAACTCATAATGCACGACACCACGATAATCGAAGAAAACAGTCAGCATGACCTCGATTTTTGATGTTGATGGTCGTCCAGATCGGTGTTCGTCTTCGACGTGTTTTCGGCCTTCTTTAAACCATTTTTACCAGTCAAATGTTGTTGATTTTGGCAGAGCTTGGGCGCCGTAAGCCTTCTGCAACATTCTCAACGTTTCCGCAGCGGTAATTCCATTCAGGAAGCAAAATTTAATTGCACTTCTTTGTTGAATAATTTCAGACATCAGACATTCAGAAAATCGCCGAAACCACTTTTTGCGTGTCCACAAAACCAAGCGTAACTCAAACAATAATGAATATTTTGACATGAAATTTGACATGTCAGTCAGTGACAGTGCTGCCAACTAAAAAAAAAAAAATTTGGGCGAAAATATTAGCCCGCGTGATTTAAATCGACAAATTCCGACTACTTTTTGCACACAGTAGTATTTTATCTGATTTTTTTGTTAACTCAATACACAAAGTTCGTTTTAAATGCTTAAGTAAACTTGAAGAAAATTCCATTGCTAACAATTCGCTATTGATATGCATCTATTGCAGACCAATAGTCGAAATTAATCTTAAACTATTTCAATAAATAAAATATGACAAGATTCTTTATTACAAGTTTTTACCAAATTTATTCAGAACTATTTTCATTTCGGGCGAAAAGCGGTAAAACACTTTTAAAAGTGATATAAAGACCACGGGTTCTAAGTCACTCTTAGAGCGACTGGCGTTTTGGGAGATATGATGTTTTTTCAAATTAAGGCGGCGAGAGGTGGCGTGCCAAAAATTGATCTGCCTGCAAGTAGAAGAAGTTTTTGTCCCATACTTTTCAAAGGGTGATGGAAATTAGGCCGCGTGAGAATGTTTGGGTCGGAAAATCCATTTTTCACATTTATTATACCCTTGCTGAGGGTATTATAAAATTGTCCGGATGTTTGTAACGCACAGAAGGAAGCATCTCCGACCACATAAAGTATATGTATATATAGTCGAGGGATGCAAACCGATTGGAAATAAGGACTGGTTCGGTTCAGTGGTTTACATAGTTTTTGAACCATCGGTTCGGTTTTCTACATGGTTTTTGAAGCCAACTGAACCGCGGTTTCGGTTCGGTTCAGTGGTTCGGTCTTTATTATAAATTTAATGAAGGCCAGTTTCTGTTTTGGCAAATAACCCCGATCTTCCCTAAGATCAGCGAGGAAAGGAATTCGCAACGCACTTTATGTTCTTGGATGCCGGAAATCTCTAAAATCTCAACCCTTAAAGCCCATCCTTAAGTTTAACGAACAAATATTTTCATAATTATATTTAAAAGAAATAACAGAAACTAATTTCTATTCCCGCCGAACATAAACCCTTAAGGATTTTGCTAAAATCAGTTCGAAAATCTATATCTTTTCAGAAGAAGAAAGATGTCAAAAACGATTTTCTGTTCAAGGATCGTTTTTAATTTGGCCGAGTCTCAAGCCCTAAGCCATTTTTTAAGTATAAAGTCTCAGTTTGCTCTAAAGTCTGCGCGAAAAGATATTTTTCCGAAGTTACGAAGGAAAAGCAGTCCGATAACGTGTTAGAAACTCCAATATTTTGTCAACTCTTATAGCCTTTTGTTGAATATAACGTCGCAATTTACCCTGAAATCTTCTCGGAAAGTCATTTTTTGTAGACTTTTGAAGTTGCGGCAAGTCCAATACTTCTTTTTGTTCAAGGATTACCCTTCATTCCACTAAACCCTAACCCTTCAAGCCCATTGTGAAGTCAAACATTCGAAAATATCCTTAAATCTGTTCAGAGAGTAATTGTTTTGGAGTTGTGTTGGAGCTGCAGAAGTTTGAAAAACTATAAACCTAGGTGGGACATACTATTTGATGAAAAATAAAGTTGGATCGAACACATTATAAAGTACAAGTTCTGGTTTTAAGGATAGTACACCCCCGGTTATTGTTTGAACCAACTATATTTGGTCTAGCTAATCCTTTAAATATTGAAAATTTTCTCAGAGAAAGCTATTTCATACCGAAAAACTTTTTAAAATATTTAAGCTCACGTATAGCGTTTTTTCCATGAACTTTAGCTTCTATATTTGAAATATAATGATTTCTAAAGTGATATGTGCCTTTTTGAACATTTCGATACTGAATTCCTAGAGAATTGAAAAGTTTGAATATTTGAATGTGCTTGCTTCGTCCATAATGATATCATTTTAACAGAGGCTCGACAGACTTATGAGAATATTGTCCCGTAAAGGAAATGATATATGCAAACAAATCGACTAGCAACTTTCAAAGAAGGAATGTTAACTTATAACAGGCATATTCAAAGGGTTTAAACTGGTTAAGTGCTACATAAATCCGGCATCGATAAGGTCTTATCGTAGCAATTCGATCAAAATTCCCCAAATTTGTGTGGATTTTGATTCGTCTGTGAACTGAGCCGAACCTTTTTCATTTGTGTTTTTCGGTTCGGTTCAGCATTTTCGAAGGGTCGCCGGTTCGGTTTGCGGTTCGGTTCACCAGCTGAAAAAAGCGGTTCGGTTCGGAACAAGTTTGCATCCCTGAAATAAACATTCATTCATTACAGCAGCTCCGAGTTGAGATGAGGTGGATCATTCGGAAGAGTACTGCGTTTTATTCACCGTCTGTCTGTTCCACGCAAACTAGTCTCTCAGCTTTGAAGCTATCAAGCTGAAATTTTGCACATCTTTCTACTGCACGCGCTGCTAATATGTCATAATCAATCAAACCGGATGACTATAACAGATAGCTTTCATACAAACGAGCGGTCGAAAAATAAGTCTTAGTGAGAAACAATTTTTGATTTTATTGTTAGCGCTCCTAAACACTGAGATCATTAATGTCATATGCTTTTAAAGGTATTTGCAAAATTTGGTCAAGATCGTACTTCTATATCTTATGGCTGTCATAGGACCGATCAGTCGAAAAACGGGTGTAAGTAAAAATTTTTTTTCAATGTTAGCGTTCTTTAACTCTGCCATTGTTATTAATAAACGCTCAATCTAAAGGATCAAAACGAGTAGTTTTAAAGACCATTGCTGGCCCGTTTTACCATATGGGCATTTCCACAGCACGCACGCGACAGTCGTACGAATTTATTAATCTTCATCATAAAGAAAAACAAAGAAAAATTTTAAAATAAATTTCACCATATTGGTTTTTGAATAGCACTTTAGTAGCCCTATTTTTAATGTATTATCTGGGAGTTGTAGAAAGTGAACCTCCCAAGATACTGGCATCCAAAAAGGAATACGTTATGTGACAGAATATGGAAGTGCGTTTTTTGTAACCTTAAAATGACATTAGAGAGCAAAATTTAATGAACAATTTAGGTACTTTCTTAGGAAAAAAAAACCTGCAAAATTATGATAAAAATAAGAAAAATGGTGATTGCTCGAGTTTGTCCCTATAACAATATGAACGAAAAAAGTGTTTTTAAGTACTTTTAATTTTTTGGTCTCGGTGGACCTTACTGTGGAAATGCCCATATATTTTAATTTGAAATGACTTCAATGCTTTTAAATGATTATGGCCAAATTGAAATTTTAAAAATTTTCGAAATGCTTTTGAATATATCTCCAAAAAAGCTATATTTTGTGACATGCTGTCATATTCCAGTGTTTACTTATGTGAAATCGAATGTGGTACATTAAGGTGGCCCTCTTTTGCAAAAGTGTTTTTATAGCCGTTACTCGTAGAGTAAAGAGGGTAAACTAAAGTCGTGCAAATGTATGTAACAGGCAGAAGGAAGCATCTCCGACCCCATAAAGTATGTATATATATTCTGGATCAGCATCAACAGACGAGTCGACATAGCCATATACGTCTGTCTGTATGAACACTTAGATCTCGGAGACTAAAAGAGCTAGAGCCACCAAACTTTGTATGTAGACTCCTATTGTCCCTACGCAGATCAAGTTTATTTCAAATTTTGGCCACGCCCCCTTCCGCCCCCACAATAAAAAATGTAAAATAACTCCAACAATTTTCAATTATGAAGCTCATATTTTGCAGTGTAGTGTATGGGCCCAATAACTACAATCTCTGAACGTATCTTAAAGATCAGATAATAAATGGTAGAGCTATAAAGGTTATAAAAACGCTGCATACTTTTAGGCGCTACATGCCCCTTTTGCTCACATAATGTTGAAATGGTCACATTAATGTTAATGCTCTGTTTATTAACATAGGGAAAGGCTATTAAACACTAACTGCCCTGAGTAACGGGTATATCGAAGTCGGGCAGGACGGACTTTAACTTACGCTCTCGTTTTTTTTAACTCTCATAGCCCAAAATCATTCGATTTGATGTTAGGCTAAAAAATAGGGGAAAACTAACATGTATATTTTTGATGGCGATTCCATTTAAAACCAAAAAAAATTTTCACACTAGGACTTCTTTCTCGACCGATCATTCATGCTACAGCTAAGATCCATATCAAAATTATAAGAAACTTTTATAACTTGCGTTTCCTCCCTCGCAAAATCTTTCTGAACTGGAATATAATAGAAACAAATATGACGAACGAAAGAAAAACACATACGCAATGAAAATTTACCGTTGGTTGCGATTTTTATCATTGCTTGGAAAAGTGCCGGTAATTTTGCATTCAAGTCAGAGAAATTTGTTAGTTTTTTTTGTTCACGATTGTAATTTAAGCAATTTGAAATAAAATGGGTCGATCAACACTGCTTTGCGAGAAAGAAAAGGGCTTGATTCTTTAATATAAGCCAAATATCACGTGAAATCGGACGCAGTCGCACAGTTATTGCCAATTTCTTGAAGAATCCTGAAGAATACGGCAAAAAACGTAGTACTGGACGAAAATCAGTGTTAAATGACCGTAGCAAGCGACGCATTATTAACAAAGCGAGCAATTCAACAGCCTCATGCTCCCAACTTGCTGCACTCAGCGCAAAAAATGTGTCCACTATGACGGTCTGGAGAGTCTTAAATAAATCTGATCACATTGTGAGAGGTGTACTTAAAAAAATTCCTCATTTGACAGCCCGCCACAAAGCAGCTCGAATCGAATTTGCACTAGAAAACTTGTCAACAAACTGGGCCTCGGTAATTAATGTCGCATTATTAGTTTTCATATTTCTAATAAATTTGATTTTGTTTAAAGAATTTATTTCGGATGAAAAAATGTTTAATCTAGATAATCCAGATTGATTTCGTCATTACTGGCGTGATTTAAGAAAGGAGTCCCTTTTCTTTTCGAAAAGAAATTTTGGTGGCGGGTCAGCAATGGTACGGGGAGCATTCAATGAGTTTGGAAAGCTGGATTTGCAATTTTCGAGCTCCAGAATGAATAGTGCAGACTACATTCGAGTCCTAGAAAATAGTTTGCTCCCCTATTCAAATGAAAACCCGGAAGCTACCTATATTTTCATGAAAGAAAATGCCCGAATTCACACTAGTCGGGTCACAAAAGCTTTTTTACAAGAGTGTTCGGTCGAATTATTGAAATGGCCAGCATGCTCACCAGACCTAAATCCAATTGAAAATATTTGGGCAATCCTCGCAAGACGTGTTTACAAGGAAAACACAAGCTACGACAGTGTTAGCAATCTTAAAAGTGCGATTTTAAGAGAATGGAACCTCCTTGAACCGCGGTTATTAGTGAATCTGATAGATTCAATGAAAAAAAGGAATTTTTGATGTTGGAAGATGTAGGGGTCGACAATTAATGCCTAAATAAGTGGTTTGAATTAGTTTAAATGTTATTTCTTTTCATTCCTATAGACTTTAAGTGTTCAAACCAGGGATTAATACCGGTACCGGAACCGGAGCCGTTAACCGAAATAAACCGTTTCAAATCACGTACCGGAACCGACACAAGTTTTTTCTTGAATACCGAATACCGTTTACCGTTATTTTTGGAACCGATAGAACCGGAACGAAACGTTGGTACCGGTACTGTTTCGGTTTTTTTACCTTCATAATTTACGTCAGATGTTTGTAACGCAAAGAAGGAATCATAAGGCGTCCTTTACAACATGTCAAATTTTCTTGTATCTTTTCTAAGAAAGCTTAAAACGTCTGGCAGAAGACATCTTCAACATTTCTTCGATATCGGAAAGAGTGAGACTCAGCTCGCCAAATAGTACGCATATTAGAACCAGCTGAGATGACCACAACAAAGCTTCAAGCCGAAAATCTAGTTTTGAGTGATTTTTATTGAGTTTGGATACACTGAAAATTGGAAATATCTAAAAAATACGTCCTCCATATCGAAATTGTTGTTCAGGAAATAGAAAAGCGAGAGAAATCCCTTTTTGAGAACAATGCTTTTCTATGTGGCTTGGGTTAGACCCAATTTATAACGTAATGCTAAGTCCTGAGCAAAAAAATCTTTTATTAATCTTTTAACAAATATTTATGCTCAAATTTAACGGTTGCTGATCAGTCATTACTGATCAATCACTGCTAATGAATGGGCGCATTCAGCAGTTAAATCCGATTTACGATTTATGATTTTCGATTGCCGATTTTATTCCAAAATCCAAAAAAAGGTACGTTTGGTAACCGATTGCTAGGTCAGTCTACCTTTGTGCAATGATTCACATAAAATTGTCTATTTATTGTCCGTATATATTAAAATCTATTTGTGTAAGGGTTGGTTTTTAACAAAAAGTATAAAAGCCACAGAATATCAATTAATGCCATTCAGCAGACAATCATCAAGAATCGCAAATCGTAAATCA
The DNA here is from genome assembly GCA_018904265.1 of Lordiphosa collinella. Taxonomy (NCBI): domain Eukaryota; kingdom Metazoa; phylum Arthropoda; class Insecta; order Diptera; family Drosophilidae; genus Lordiphosa; species Lordiphosa collinella. The sequence goes on along the minus strand of JAEIFV010000441.1, from coordinate 123,023 downwards.
GAAATCGTAAATCGGATTTGTCTGCTGAATGCCGAAATAAACTACCCAAAATAGAAACTTTTTCCGAAACATTCATTTCGGGTTGTACCTCTACCGGGACTGAAAATCGTTTCGGTATTAATCCGTGGTTAAAACTATAAGTGTCTTATCATTTTGATAAAGTTAAAAATGCCACTTATTTTTTATTTTGCTAAAAAACACTATAACAGTTGGAACAATAAATATATTTGAGTTGATTCGTTTGTCTACACCGTTTTAATATGAGTGAGCGACGGTTTATGCAATACGTTAATCTATCTTGAAAATTATATTCAAAATACAAGGTGTCTTATAATTTTGATATGGACTTTATATGCTATAGTCATCGGATTTTGACAAAACTTTGTAGAATTGTGTAAAAGTATACAAAATAAATATATGTCAACGTAAGCGACGTTTCCATCGAAAACAAAAAAGTTTTTCTCACAAGAACTAGTTTTCGACCGATCGTTCCTATGGGAGCAATATGCTATAGTCATCCAATTTTTACCAAAATTTGTAGAATTGTGTGGGAGCATATAAAACAAATACATGCGAGTTTTGAGGACATGACCATTGAAAACCAAAAAGTTTTTCTAACAAAGACTTCTTTTCAGACTCTACTTTTCTATGACAGCTAATCAAATTTGCTGGAATCATGGAAAAGCATTGTAAACTAAGAAATACAAAGTTTGGAGGCGTTTCCATTGAAAACAAAAAAGTTTTTGTTACCAAAACTAGTTTTTCGACCGATCGCTCCTAAGGCAGCTTTATCCGGCCGGTTCCGATAAATGTGGTGGTGGGCAGCACTTCACAGGTACAGAGTAAATTACTGTCGGGCTTCACCGACTTTTTTGTTCTGCTTGGGATATATGTCGGAGATGCTTTATTTAATACGTTATAAATATTTGACCAATTTTAATATTTCCTTGGCCTATCTTAGCGTGGCCTAACCATCCAAATAAAAATATATTTCGTTTTTATATTTCACTGAAGCTTCAAATTAATGATTCTTTTCTTATTTATTGTTGTTTTGTTTACTGCTTATAAAAATGCTTAAGTCAAGGTTTCGCATGCATGTTGGTTTTTTTTTTACACATTCCAAGTTAGATGATTGTTTTTTAGTGTTGTATATCGCAATCGTTGCCTGCTGTGTTTAGCTTTAAATACTTTTAAATGTAAGTAAGTGTGAAGTACATAGATTTATATGTTTAGTATAGTAAATATATGTTTGCAGTTATGTAAGTTGTTTTATTCATTCAATTGTTCAGCAAGTTTCCTTTGCATTATTAGTTTTCTTTGTTCTTGCCATTCAGTCATTCATACAAATTCAGTTGTTTATAACTAAGTTGCGTATTTTTTATTATTTATTTATCAAAATATATCAAATGCTAATTTATATTTTAAAGCTTTCTATTTAGTTATTGTGTTTTGTATTACAATTCTGTTATATTAATTTTTATTTACCATTTTTAACAAATTTTTCCGTTATGCATTATCCATATAAAAAATTTGGCAGCTGCTCTGGAGTAAGTCAAACATATGTTTAAGATGCAATTTATCTAGTAGTAAAATTTATTTAAGCACTAACCACACTTTGGAATTCCTAAGATGGCAGTAGACGAGTAAAAGTAGTAGTTTTAGTGTGAATCGTTAATTAAGTTCTTTTGATTGAATATTATTTTCTTGGTCAGAGTGGGAGTTCAGTTGAGAAAGAAATTTTTAGTTCGGTTTGCACATTTCTACAAATATTTTATGTATATTTTTGAAAATTTATATACCATATGTACTTGAAATTAATTGCAAGAATCTCTATATGGCTTGATATTGTAAGATTTAAAAAGCAGATGACATTTTTGTGTTGAACATATCTTGTAAATAATGTAGTAATTTGTAGTTAAGACTTGGAGAATAATAATAGTTCTGTTTCCTTTCAAACAGATCTCAATAAGGGAAACATTTTTGTTCAATTGTAGTGTTTCGATGTGGCCCTAAGACCAGGTTTAAGGAAAATAGAATTGCTTAAGCAATTAAAACCGATTGCTGAATGTCAAGTGGATTCATTTCGTCGAAAAAAACGACCTGATCTAGTAACCAAAGACATTCATCTTTTAATTCATTTAAAATTGTGAACTTAAAAGGGAAAATCCAGTGTTTACACGAAAACCAACTCGAAATTCGGAACAGGTCCGAGTGAGTATTATTCTTTTTAAAGAGCTAAAAAATGTCGATGTGCTAAAGATGCAAACATCCATTTGGCAATTATCTATTATAAGCGCCTCACTTAAAAATAAGGCAATATTTTTTTCCCGATCGACCGCGAATCGAAAGAATTAACGTGAATAAATTAAATGGAGGTAAAAAAGGTTCTATTAGTAAAATAGCTTTAGACAGTTTTTAAGAACTTAAAAAACTATTACAATATTCGGAATCGGAGCATTATCATTTCAAAATCATATTCAAACACGGCATATTACGACTCCAAGACTCCAAGAAAACTGATCCATATATATACATGTAGGGTGTGTTTTTAAGGGAAAAAATGAAATTTAGTAACGGCGCTCCCTAGAAAGGTTCCTTTGTATTATAGATAATACAATTTCAAACAAAAAAAATCGGTTTTAATGGGCGCGACGAGCCCATAAAGTTTGCTTTAAAAATTTAGTATACGTCCCGAATTCCACATCGAATTTCCAACAATAAGATCTGTTCTACATGGGTCGAGTTGTCACTTTTAAAATCCTGGCAAGGTATCCGATTTTGTTAAACAAAATTTCCCAATTTTATCATAAGCTCGACATTCGACTGGGTTAAGATGCTGACTTTCGGGTTTAATACGAGAGTACGAAGTCCCGGGTTCAATTCCCAGGCCAAGAAACGTAAAGCTAAGTTTTTTTTTTTCCCCGTAAAAAAAATGTGCCCTAGACATTTAAAAAGCTCGCACAAAATGCTCATAGCCTGACAACCACAGTTTATGATATAAGGAAAATGACTGAGCGGATTTGGATGTAATTTTTTACACAGATAATTGATAACCTGAAGAATTAAGTAGGGTATTTTATTGGTCAAAAATAGGGGAAAGTTAACTTCGGTTCGACCGAAGTTTTGTATACCCTTGCAGCTTCCATTGAAAACAAAAAAAGTTTTTCTAACAAAGACTACTTTTTAGACCTTACTTTTCTATGGGATCTATACTATAAAGATGTCAGATTTCAACCTAACTTGGTGAAATCATGGAAAAGCATAATACACTGTTAATTACGAAATTTGGAGGAGATCCCAATAAAGACAAAAGGTTTTCTCACTAGATCTTCTTGTTCGACCGATCATTCATACTGCAGCTATATGCTATAGTCATCCGAACTTATTTTATAAATAATGTCTTTTTGTTTTTATCGGTCTGTAAATGGGTCAAAGTAAAAAAAATGTTTTTTTAATTTTTTTCAATGTTACAGTTATTTAATTTGGACATCAATAATAATATATGCTTTTAAACAGATTTTGCAAAATTTGGTCGAAATCATTTTATCAAAACGAGCATTAGCATGGGTATTAAAACTTCGGCATAGCCGAAATTAGCTCAACGTTCTCGTTTGGCTTGCTTTTGTTCGTCACACGTTTTGTAGCACACAAATAAATTTTTGTTCTACCATTTCTCTCGATTTTAGGGGAAGTCTTGTTAGGCGTATTGCCTTCCCCATGTACATCCGTTATAGCTGCTCAAAGCCATCCAAGAATATACTAGGTTTATTTATTATAAAGGTAAATCGCCCTAATGGTGCTTTTATTATCACTACTTTTGTATATCTCTTGGAAAATAGTTTCAGACCATGTTTGGTTTTGATTCTAATAGTTAACCAAATGTGACTTTTCGCACACTTTCAAAATTGAATTCCTAGAAAACCATTATAAGTTCTAGGATTGCACTTCGAAAACGGTGCCTTATTGTTCGATTCGATTGTCTGCACCAGGGCATTAACGAAAACGGTTTGTCAGTTTGCCTCGTAAAAGTAGGTAAACAGGTAATATCATAAGGGAATAGAATACGTACCGTGCTTTTTACAAACTCTATATAGGTTACGAGAATAAACTCTCCTGTCTTAGATTATATAAGGGTGAAGAAAAACGATAAGCAACCAAAAAGAAAGAGTGCAGACTGTCGACGGATTTTTAGGGCCGATTTCTAATCTTCTAGATTGAAAAACTCAAGTGTTCGAAAAACTCATGTTAGTTTATTTGACAGATAGATCTATGTAGAAGATGTGAAATTGGCCCTTAGAGTTCGAAGACCATTTGCATGAGATTTACGGAATCACATGTTATGAAATTATCGACAAGTCTCCCAAAGCTCTTCCATGTAGAGGATGAAAAAATAATATGAATTTTGCCCATGTTTGAACAGATATTAATCTTAAGCTCAATTAACACGACGTGATTGCTCAGCTGAGTTTTTTAGACCTGAGCGTCAATAAACTCAGCTGAGCAACTCAGTTCAGCATTTACACATGCCTGAGAAGCTTAGTTGAGTCAGTTACAAAACCAATGGTTTATTGAGCGCTCTGCTGTGCGGTCAGTTCAATTTAAGCCGGTTCTATTATACCTGATCGCTCAGCTGAATAGGCCAGATGGCTACTCAGACGCCTATTTACACAGGCTGACAGATAATCAGGCGAAAACTATGCATTTTTGGCCACTTTAAGCTCAAATTACCAAAATCTAGACCTTTTTCAAAAACAGAGTGTTATTAATTAATAATTTGAACCGCCAACAAAACACAACTTGCAGTGATAAAAATAAAAAAACTTGTTAAAAACTCTTTCGCCCTAGTCTACTTGCATTAAAATCGTTTTAAAAATATACAAACTCCGCTGTCTAATAATAATTATCTTAGTGAAAGCATTATAATTACCAAAATTTACAAGTATCAATGTCTAAAGTCGAGAGGTTCACGTCTTAAAAGTGATCAGCGAACTTAACGGTTCAGCCGGTTCGTTGTACCAGCTGGAGTTGGCGATTCGTTTAAGCTTTGGTTCAGTTCAGAACCAGTTTGCAATCCTAGTATAAGGGCTTAGTATAAGAAGTGTACTACGGACTTCAATTTACTTTTAAGTAAATTTAAAAATTGAGATTTAGTTGGAATAAGCACTTTGGTAATTAATAAAATCATTTTAAGAACATCAATTCTTTTTGAAATTTGTTTTGATGTAGTTTGCGCGAATATAAAAAAATTTACTTTAACATTTGTCAACAAGAATTAGATAAAATCTACAATAATATTAAGTTTTGTTTATTTGGATTCTTGCAATTTCTTTCAATTTGATTATTTTCATCTCACCAAAACATCTTTTGCACACAAAGTTTGCCATTTGTTTAGTATTTCTGAAGCCCGTTCAAATAGTGTTAAAAGCCAAGCACAGCGAGTATTTACAAGTTGTTTTTTTTTATTAAATAAAAAAATCATTATAAAAAGTTTCAATGGGTTTCATTGTTGTTCTTGCGTTTTATATTATCAGTTTATAAAATATATAAATTAATCGTATAATAATAAATTTAGTACAACTCAACTCAAAGTTGCTTTAAAATGCATCATTCAAAAAAGTTACACATCAAAATTTTGACTCAAAACAAACATTCGAGAAACAAATCACACAACAGAAAATAAACCAATGCATAGTCCGAAAGTGTATGTAAAAACGAAGGAAACTTAACGCCTATAAAGAAAATCGCTTAGATGCAATAACAATTTGCATAGGGCGGGGGTCTTTTAGTTCTTATTATTTTTGTTTTGTATTTTGCTCTTAAGACAAAATTAAATTTTGCAAAGTCGTCTTCATCTGGATCAAGCGGCGTATTTTATGTATATAATTGCATGTCTTTGGAGCCGCTTGATTTTAATATAGAAAATCCCAAAATATGCGCTTAATTCCATAATATTTAAAAACTAAATAAAATATATATAACGCTCGTCCGCTCCATATGTTGTGTGTGTATGTAAGTGGAAGGTATAGTTATGTAAGCAGCTGTCTCTCCATTATTCGATGTAAAAAATAGTTGGTTAGTTTGCTCCTTCTTTAGACTATTGGTTTTGTGAACGAGATTCAAACATCGCTGTCACATCGCGTATTGAGAATTGTGGTGAGATCTTTTCTCTATTGCTGGAAATAGAAGAGAGGAAGATTTAAAGATTATAAATATTGCAGTTTAAGTTAATCAAAGCAGATGTTCGTCGTAAATATATTCTTTTCGGATGGAAGGAAGAAGCCGAGAAACTAATTTTAATGTTTTTTCTGTTTTAGGCATTAATAGGCAAGCTATGCTTAGTTGTTTAATTGGTCCAAGAGGCGGTCCAACTTAGTGCCTAGTCAAAAAGGCAGACATTGTCACAACTGAATTTTTAAGATATATAAATCTCTGATTTATTAGGGCCTAACCTAGAGTGCAAAATCTTCGGCATGTAGTAAGTCGCGTCCTATAAAAACAAGAAAGAAAGTATGTCAAGCCCGACTATAATACTATACTCTGTACCAACGAAAGTGGCCGGGTGGCTCAGCGGCTAGAATGCGCGACCGCTGTGCATGAGGTCGTGGGTTCGATCCCGCATCGGAACATCTAATGAAAAGTTTTTTTTCTTTGAATAAAACTTTACACCCGGCCACACCTCTTTGCTGTTGGAGCCAGCATTGCAGTAATTAGCCATGAAAAGCTTCTCAAACTGCCGTTCGGATTTGGCGTTAAATTGTAGGTCCCTTTCTCTTGTGCTAAAAATTAGAAGCGCACAAGCCAAGAGATTGAGAGATGCTCGGCTTTGGCCCTTTGGGGCTGTATCATCTTGACAAGCTAATTTTACTTTTACAAACGAAAGTGTATGCTTAGTATAAATTTTAATGCTGCAGAAGCAACTGAAAGTAGCGCTGCTACTGCGCTGTAGCAGGAAACATTCATTGCTCATAACTTAACTATCGTTCACCCGATCTTTATCAATCCATTTGGCGGATCGATAAATAATCCTGATTTCTAAATATGTCTAGAAGGTATAAACCTTCTATCTATAAAACTTTCGGAGATACTTTTTTTTCCATAAAAGCTTTCGGGATGATATAAATTTCCCTGACAAAAATTTTGATAAGTAGTCGCCATCATGCCGTCCGACCAAAAACGTCTTCGTGATCGCGTTATAAAATTCTACGAAATGCACGCTGACATAGGTAAAGTGTTTACAGTAAACCATATTACCCAAAAGGGCAAGTCCAAACGCACTATTTATAGTAGTTTGCAACGAAAAATAATAAAAAGAAAAGTTGGAAGTAGTCGGAAAGCAAACATTATGACCGGCCAAGCTGTCAGAAAACTAACCCAACTTTTTAACAACAAAGACAACATAAGTCAAAGAGATGCAGCCAGAAAATTTAATTGCAAGCAACACAACGCATAAAGTGCTGAAAAAGAATAACATTGTTACCAGACGTAAGCAAAGAGCACCAAGTTACGCATCGACCAAATACAAACTGTCAAATCTCAATTTCGGTGGATGTTCAACCAATATCGTGGCAAACTCTTTGTTTTAGACGATGAAAGTTACTTTGGTCTGAGTCGCAGCCATGTGCCGGGAAATAGTGTTTTTTACACCTCCGATGTATCGTCAACACCTGCTGATGTGAAATATAAGTTCAAGCAAAAGTTTGAGACCAAAGTTATGCTTTAGTTACATTGCGATCTCTGAGAGGGGCATATCGAAGCCGTGGTTCAAGCCAAGTGGCGTTGCAGTCAACAAGGAAATGTACATTAGTGTGCGTTTTTTAAGGGCAAAATTGAAATTTAGTAACGGCGCCGCCTATAAAGGTTCCTTTTGTTAAAGATAATAAAATTTTAAACAAAAAAAATCGGTTTTAATGGGCGCGACGAGCCCATAAAATTTGCTTTAAAAATTAAGTATACGCCCCGAATTCTACATCGAATTTCCAACAATAAGATCTGTTCTACATGGGTCGAGTTGTCACTTTTAAAATCCTGGCAAGGTATCCGATTTTGTTAAACAAAATTTCCCAATTTTGTCATAAGCTCGACATTCGAATGCGTTAAGATGCCGACTTTCGTGTTTAGTATGAGAGTAAAAGGTCCCGGGTTCAATTCCCAGGTGAGAAACGTAAAGTTAAATATTTATTTTTTTTTTTCAATTTTATTTAGCAAGTAAAAAATGGTACTAACATGTCCAAAAAGTTCGCACAAAATTTTCATAGCCTGACAACCACTGTTCATGATTTAAGAAATGCGGGATTACACTTGGGTTTGGTGAAATGGATATCGAAAGGTCTCTTCAACACAATACATGAGTTGCTTTGACCAGCGCCACATGTTAGTTCCCACGAAGTTCTCCAAAAGAGGTTGTCTTATTTTTTGGTCTTCTTTGTATCCATTTTTTAAATTGTGTGCTCGATTCTCGAATGTACCTTTTGGTTTTATAAAACATGTCTCAAATCAAAGTCTTAAGAGTAAGTTTTATCCTCCAACAATTTTAGTATAAATCATTTTTTTTAATTGGTATCGTCCCTTATGCTTTGCTAACTTTAGTTTAAATCAGAGTAACCATTTGAAAGTACGAAAACATTTTGTTAGAGATCAACGCCAACTACAAAAATATATAAAGTTGAAAGGCAACACTGCGTATGAGTAATATCAAAAACTTTGCAGCCCCGTCGCGTCCACTAAAACATAACTTTTTGAACTTTTTCTCTTTTCCCGGTAAATATACACCATTAACTAGCAAATAATGTGGGCGCCAGTATGACCCTAATTTTTCCATACAAAAAAAAGCGCCCGAGTGTACATAAGCGAGTGTTTAAGGAAGATTTTTGATTCCTTTTTTAAGGGAAAACCATTACGACAATAATTATGTTATCTAGCCTGACAACGTTTCTTCTCATTACGCTAAAATGACGACGGGTTTCCTGAGCATCAAAGACATCCCTGTTGTACCAAAGGAACGGAACCCAAGAAACTTGCCGCAGTGTCGTCCAATTGAAGATTTCTTTGGAAGTCTGAGTGCTGCAGTTAGCAAAAACAACTGGAAGGCCAAAAATATCAAAGAACTGACCAACAGGATTCGCTTATGTATCCGGAAATACGACCCCAAGGTCCGGAAGCTACGTCGAGTGGCTGATAACGGTTCTTTCGACCAAATCCATTGATGCAATTCTTTAGTATATGTAGTCATAAATAAACTTCATAAAGATCCGTTGACAATTGTAGTTATAGTGGCATTTTAAAGCTTGTGCAGATTTTTAATTGTCACCCGTTAATAGAAAAAGGTGGTTTAAAAAGTGGTCATCGAATTAGGATGAGTTCTCATATTTACAAATGTACATATGTGTGTACAATGTATGTATATGTATGTATGTAATCGAAGGTTTCAGGTTTGTTCTTTTTTTAGGACGATCATGGCACTAATTTGATGAGAACAACAACAAGTGAAATCGACAAGTCCATGGTATTTTATTCATGTACTACGGATAACGGATAAATATGGTGAAAATGGTGGAAATTCTTATAATTAACCCTGCTTCGGATCACGATGGCGAGAATGACGACAATGAGAATATTTTCGATGACTTTAGAAAATTTAGTCATGGATAGCAAATGCATAGGTGTGTATAAAGCACACAATAACTTCGTCTTTGCTTCAAACTTTAATGACTTTCTTACTTGTTCATATTTAGGCGTGCGATGTGCTGCGCATACCCTGCAGCTAGCAGTCAATGCGGTCTTAAAGCAGAACATTTTTGCCAAGGCTATCAGCAAAACGTTTGGCATTCGGAGAGCAAATTTGGTCGAAAACCCGGTTTCAAATCGCAAAATTTCTGCGAATGCGAAAATGGGAGCATGGCTGTATATGATGTTATATGTGTTAAAAAGCTACGCAAACCATCAGTCAGCTACCTCATGGCGAACAAGCAACTCAAGAAACCTCCAATTGATTGCCCCACGCGATGGAGCTTAACCTGCAGAATGCTTAAACATTTGCTGGCAGAAGACTTCTTCAACATTTACTCCAATTTTGCGGCCGCAGATAACGTCTTTTTTCTGCATCGAAAAGAGTGGCACTCTGTTCGCGAAATTGTAAGCATATTAGACCGGTACTTCACCGGAACCGAAAATCGTTTCGGTATTAATTCCTGCAAAATTAATTTAAAAAGAATCCATGGAAGTCCGCTGCGAGTTTTTCGCATGATAGGTCTTCATAATTCGCGGTCCATCCATCCATTTGCAATATTTTGAGCACAGATCCTTGTTCTATTCAATTACCGAAGTTTCTACTTCTACTTGGGGTGCCTCCACAATTATACCTATATTTGTCCGGACAGCGATGATAGCGCTGGGGAGAACGTTGTTAAAGGCACTCTCGATGTCGGGGAATGCCGTAAGCACATAGTCTCAACTCATAAGACAAGAGAGTGGAGAGCTGTTTCTGTTGACTCTTCTTACGGAACCGATTGTTGAAGCTGAGCGGAAAAGATTCTTTCTGGATATAGGGGTTTGTAGGGCTGGATATTTGCAGCACACTTAATTCGTTGTTCAGTTACTATACTAATGATAGTATTTTAACATGGTTAATGTTTACTTTAGCATTAGGACGAAGTTTAACAAATAACAAAACTGTAACGAGCAATACCCTAAATTGACGACTAACTAATATCACTTGTGCGACTGAGCGTGTCGGCTCGAGAAGCGAGCAGAAAAATTAACAAACTTAATTAATTTGGTCCTATCGACTATGTATTAGAAACATTTAATGCCGAATCTGTTACACAATTTTAGAGGTTTAACGCTTTGGATCTTATCCTTGAATCTAGATTTAGAAGGGAGGTGATTACCAGTAAGGCTAACACCCTAGAAAAACCTTTTTATAAAATCTCGAAGTTTTACTTACTTGGCGCTGGCATTGGTTTCCGTGGCCGCCAAAGAGTTCCTTTGCCCGCGCTCACGTGTTGGCAGGCCGCGATCGAATTTGCCTGGTCCGGGAATTGTGGCCGGACTCTTGATTGAGGCATATTTCTGGGCAGCCGTCTTAACACTAAGCAACGGTGGCATGGTTATTCCACTTTCTGCTCCATTATTGGTATCACAATTTTGATTCTTTTCATCAGAGATGCGGCGAACACGTTGATAGTCGACACCCAGGCTCGTGTTTAATGTGCTCTCTGAGCCTGCGGCTGCCGAGCGAGACAACTGCTTTAAATTCATGTCCATATCCTTTTGGAGAGTATGAACATCGCCGCGGGACTTGGATTTGATGCGCAATGATTCCGGAGTTTGGAAATTGTTATCCTCCGTATTGAGTTCCGTTTTGGAGCGTGACTTTAATGAATCACCATAGTATTTCTGTGTCAATTGCTGGCGACGTTCCTCTTTGATTTTATCAATGCGTTCGCGATCCAAAATAACTCCCGTAAGGACACTTTTGCGTCCAGCGTTCGGCAGATTCGGGGCTGGAGCTGTGGATGATGTTTCTTTAGGGACATTATTTTGTATCAGAGAAATGCGATTCTCTGTGGTGGGTGTGATGGGCTCACGTTTCTGACAGATTTCCTCGGTAATACTCATTCCCGGCAAACGCTTGGGCGGATTCAGGGTCTTGGGTCGAGTGAAATCAAAGCTTTTGCGGCGGTTATTTAACTCAGGCATTTCGGGCATTTTATTCACGGACAAATCCTGCAACTGCTTGCCACCAAATTCCCTTACAAAAGCATTCTCATCCAGCGAGCGAGTTATCTTCTGGGCGTTGTTCAGTTTCTTGAGTGGAGGAGGAGCAGCTACAGCACCTGGCATCAGTTTGGGCACACTTAACTCATTGGGTTTCTTCATGGAACCGCCTCGCAAAGTGAAATCAAAACTGGGCAATTGTTCCACAGGCGAACTCTCAAATTTATTGGCCAACTCTTTCACACTGAACGAGGGTGACTTGCTGGGAGCCAGCTCTTGCAAATGTTCCTGCTGTTCCATATTGTCGGGCAGACTTTCCAAACTATCCAGTTCGATTCTATCATTAGGTTTTGGTTCTAATTCTAATTCCGTAGTGAGTTTCATTTCCTCGCCACGTAGATTCTCGTAAACTGTTTGAGGTTTACGCAGTTCGATGTTCTCATAGAGAAGCTGTTCCCTTTCCAGATCCAACAATTGTTGGGTCATCTCGGCGGCCTTTGAGGCACTAATATCCTGCTCCTCCTCCTCGATCTGCTTTAGGCTATGCCTTTCGTTTAGCATTTGATTAACTTCTGTCACCGAGTTGCGAAACAATTTCACCTGCTCATACACAATGTTTTCATCGAAATTGGTCTCCAGAAGGGTGGAGGAAGGCTTTTGCATAAGCGGCGGTGGCTTCTCCTTCTCCGGTGATTTGTACGTTATGCTAATGGTAGACTTTATGGGACTGGCCATTAGTTTTTGTGGTGTAAGCGTATTGCTTGGTGTCTGTTCGAAATCCTCATAAACCGGCGAACTCTCCTCGGTGGCCAAAAGAGAGTGCATGCTCAGTTGACGCTGCAAATGTTGATATCCAAATTCACTGGGCGTTACCGATTGACTAGTGTTGTCTGTGAAGTTAGAGTTGTTGGGGGAGGACAACATGGCCGCCGCTGCAGCCGCCTGAAGTTGTTCTTTCACTGGCAAAGTGGCTGCACGATTGTTTGAGTGAGATTGACGTGGTGGCTGCAAAGGTTGCAAGTCCAAGGATAGTTCACGCTTTAATGCATTCATATCACGATGTTCCACATCCTGTAGATGGTTGAACTAAGGAAGAAATGAAGAGAGATAATGGGAAATTAGACACATCCATTTTTAAAACAAGTAAAGGCGGTGAAGACGAGTGTCCCGACTCCAAAATACCCAGTTCCCTTGATTTCGTGTGTTTTTATTCCTTTTTGTACGAATGAGTACACACTCACTAACACACACACGCACATAAGCTCACGAGCTCAGTCACGAGGCAACGCCAACTATGAGGAAAGCATATGGTGAAACCCCAAATAGCCACGGTCAACTTGGAAAACCTGGGGGGAAAACTCTTGAAGCAAGGCCAGATTCTCATAGGCTGGGACGTTTGCCGAATCAGACGAAGAGTTGAACCTAAGCGATGCTTCAAATGCGTGGGTTTTGGACACACATCAGCTAGATGCAACTGCACTGAGGCCGTAGCAAAGACCATAATGGATGTTTGCTTCAGATGCGCTGCGGCGGGACACAAGCACTAGCAATGCAAGCAGAGTAAGCCAAAATGACTCCTTTGTAAGAGGGACGGGGCGAACGCAAAATCGACCGAACACTCCACCGGTGATGCGAGTAGCTGCGCAGAAGGCATATCGGAAGTAATTACGAGTGATTGCTATGCGTCGATGGCAAAATCATCCAGAGGCGGAGAGAGACACCGATCTGAACCTTGGTGGAACGACGAAATCGCCAAAGCCAGAAAAGAATGCAGTGCTGCCAGAAGGCTAAGCCAGAGGTCACGAGATTCTCGAATTATTGGCAAGGCTCAAAACCGGCAAATCTCCTGGCCCCGATGGAATACACAACAATGCCCTAAAGGCAGTCGTTCATGCTTACCCTGAAGTGTTTGTAAACATGTACAACAAACAAACCTCAAACCTGCATCCCCTTGATGAGAAAATTAACAACCTTTTTGTTTTCTTTCTACTTACATGCTGTCCCAGACTCTCATGCGAACTGCCCAAATAGCTACTGGCTGCATCAACACCCAGCAACAATTGCTGTTGCATATTCGAGGAGACACCCGAAATGCCTGACATGGCCGAGGTTAGCATCAAAGGTTCCATGTCATATTGTGGAGTATTCACAGCCGAACTATTCTCGGAGCTTTCTGTATCACATAAGAGCAACGAATATCGTGGACTGTGAGCAGGTGTGGTGGGTGTTGGCACCGATAGCTTGACCTGCGTTTCCTCAGTCGGTTCAATTCGTGGCTTGTTGCGCAGAGGAACCGTGTGATTGCTGTGAAAGAAGCAGACTATGAGCTCAGATACGTTTTGGTCGAGGCGCTTTTTATACTTACATCAAAGGCTTAGTTGATTGATCCTGTTTTGCGCCTGATTGCAAGAAGGTTCCCTGATAGCTAAAACGTTCCTTGGCCGCCTGCTGTTCCTTGCGTTTAGCTCCCAACTGCACTTGTGGATAGCTATAGCGCGTAGTGGCCGATGAAGAAGACGATGCCGAAGGTGAATTATTTAAGTCCGATTGATTAGCTCGTGCTGGCTTCGGGGGAGGATGCACTTCAACGCTGGCAAATTGCTGCTGAGTTGTGGGTGCATGTTCGGGTGTGCCACAATCTATAAATTGAATGTCCGACAGTTGATCCTCTAGCTTATAGCGCTTGCAACAATTCTCAGCTCCAGCTGGTTCATGGCCACAGGCGGCCTGCTGCTGTTGTGCTATGGCTGGAGGTAGCATTCTGGCCGTGCTGGGAGAGAGTAGATTGAGACGTGGTTGCTTTTTGGGGCTGGGATTAACACTGTTTGTTTGACTGGAGAACTCCTCGGGACGAGCTCGCATTATTCGACGTGTGGCACACCCGGAGGCCGGTGGAACATTCTCTTTACCCACACGTGGGGAACTCACCAGACTCTCACTCTCCGAGAAAATGCGCATTTCGGGCTCTTCACGATCAAAATTCAAACCCAATTCGGATAGTTCTCTCGATGGGCAGGTGGTCATGTGTCCACGTTGTGGGGATTGCAGTAAATCGAAATAGGAATCATGCGACACACTTCTCGAGTGGCCCACAGTGCGTAGACTATCAATGGAATTGGAGCGTATGCACAGTTCCATGGGTTTGGACTCCCTCATCTCGTGAGTCGTCTCTAGCAGTTCAATGGACTTGGGTTTATCCATTTTGGATAACTCTTTGCTGGCATGGGCATGGGACGCTTGAACGAAGCTGACGCGTGAGCCTGTTGATTCCTTACCGCTGGCTTCATTTATGCCCAGTTTCTGACTGGGATCAACGCTTCCCTGTCGCTGACTACGCGTGAAAATTGATTTCCATGATGGTGTCTTGTCGGGTTTACGTTTCTGCCAGCTACGTGGCACCGATAGAACTGTATGATATTTATCTGGTAGGCTGGAAGGTCCTCCGCCCACTTCTATGTAGGAGCCTATATTTGTGACTGCATTGCTGGTGGAGGAGAGCATGCTGATGGGCAAAGATTGCTTTAGATCTGCACCCTCAATGCGGGAATGCCGCTCTTGCGCCTCTTCCAGGCTTATCAGTTTTGCACCTCCTGTACTTAGGCTTTTGGGTCTTTCAACTAAAGTTAAAGATTGATCTTGCTCACGTTGCTCCACCAGCAAGCTTTCACAATCTGTCAGAGATTCCAGACGCAGTTCCCCCGGCATAGCATTGGGCTGCCCAGTCACCACACTTAAGCGAGCACTATGATCTTCCAGAGCATCAAAAATGTTATGGCAATTGCGTATCAGGTACTCAGTGACCACTGCCTGGACGCCAACACCACGCAAAGCGGCCACTCCACCCGATTCCAGAGCCGGAGAGCGAAGTAGATTGGGTGCCCAGACTATAGCCAGATTTTTGTCCGTCATGCCCGTACGTTCGTGATGCTGCGAGACCTTGAACAAATGCTCAGCCAAGTACTTTAGGGTGCTGAGGAAGAGAAAAGCAGGAGATTGATTAGAAATACGAATTCCATATGCACCGCTAGTTACTCGTTAGACCGACCAGCAGGGTTGATCTAAAATTAAATGGTCTGCAAGTCAACAACTGCCTTATCAAGTCGAAATTGCAAGAAAAAGTGAAAAAAACCGGACACTTATGGTTGATTTTCAGCAATAAGAACCTTACTTTGGTGCATGTCTAACGCAATTATTGTTGGCAGACTCCTAGATCGCGGAGAGACCATTGGAAATTTACAGAAAATAAGCTCGATAAATACAAACTCAGAGCCTTAACATTAATAAAGCTTTATGGTCTATGAAAAATATCAGTGCTTAAGAACTTAGACACTTTTTATGGTCACATTGTGAACTTAACAAAATCTCTTAAGAAATCGAAAAAAAATCTCTTAAGAAAAAGATTTTTCTGTGGCATCTTAGAATTGAAATTTGGTTGAAAGAAAACGGGATAAGGTTTAGAAAACAGTGTTAAATTCGTAGATTTGCTATCTTTTTGCAACAGGTTATATGGTGTGCAGTTTTAACGACTGACGATCGGTTGACACGATTTTCGAGATTATAAGCAGACAAGGAGGCTGCAAGCTTCTGTTTGGGTTCGGTTTACAGACCGAATTTAAAAGATGTTGCATTTAAGCTTTTGTTCGAACCTTGATAAACATTTGAGGTGTTTTTTATAGAAATTATGAACTTAAGAAAAACAAGAGCGTTAGTTAAAGTCGGTCCTGCCCGACTTTGATATAACCTTTACTCAGGGACATTAATGTTGTATAGCCTACCCTTATGTTAGTTAACAGAGCATTAACATTAATAAGAATATTTCAACAATATGTAAGCAAACAGAGCATGTGGCGTATCTGCGTAGGGACAATAGGAGTCTACAACATTTGTTGGCTCAAGCTCTTCTTATCTCCGAGTTCTAGGTGTTCATACAGACGGACGGACATGGCTATATCGACTTGGCTGTTGATGCTGATCAAGAATATACAGTGGGGAGCAAAAGTGATTCCACGATCAACATTTTCATGTTTGAGCGCGCATAAAAAATAAACGAATGAAATAAATGACAAAAACTTTTTTTTCTTGAATATTTAGTTTATTTGTAACAATTAGGCGTAGATAACAAAATAGTAAAATAAGCATTGGCACAGTTATAATTCAAAAACCAAAAAAAAAACGGCATGTACTCAGTTTTGCACTCTTTATGAAAAAATAAAAGAAAAATGATTATTAATATTTTGTCCAGAGACCCTTATTTTCTATGACATTTTTTATACGTTTTGGCATGCTCTCAACCAATTTTTCAACTATTCCTTTCGGAATATTATTCCACTCCAGTTCAACACGCCCCCAAAGATCGTCTAGGTTGGATGGGGCTGATTGATACTGCCCGAGCCGTCGCTTCACAATTGACCATAGGTTTTCAATTGGATTGAGGTCAGGACTTTGCGCTGGCCACTCCATCAACTTAAAATTTTGGTTTGCAAGCCATTCTTTAACAATTTTCGCAGTGTGCTTGGGGTCCCCATCTTGCTGAAAAGTGATTTCATGCTCTGGGTACGCACACTGGTCAAGAAAATTGGGAAGATGGGTTTGCAAAATACTTAAATAACCTTCCTTTCGCATAATCCCGTCAATTTTATGCAAAGGTCCAACGTTCCAAAAAGTGAAACACCCCCAAGCCATAATGTTGCCTCCTCCATGTTTTACCGTTTGCTTCACATGATGCTTTTGAAGCTTGTCACCGGGTCTACGCCAACAGTACTGCTTTCCATCCGATTGAAAACGATTGAACTTGGATTCGTCCGACCAGATAACACGTTTCCAGTCTTCAATTGTCCAGTTTCTATGTGCCTTTGCGAATTTTAGCCGAGCCTTAACATTTTTCTCGGATAAAGCTGGTTTGTTTTTTTTCACTGCTGCGACGTAACCAATCCTACCCAGCGCTCTTCTAGCTGTCCATCGACTTACGCCTTTATTTATTTCCTTAGAAGCCTCTGCTGGCGTTAAGAGCTTATCTTTCCTCATTTTGGACATCATAATTCGAGCGTCAGAGTCTGTTAGGAGGCGACGGCGACCATTCAACACGTTTTAAGCACAAACATTTTGTCTTTTCTGCACCTTGACTACCACTGATTGACTAATTTGCAACTTCTCGGCAATAGTGCGTGTCGAACAGCCACTTTTAGTCAGGGAAACAATACTATTTTCTTTATCTGTAGACAGCTTCTTCATTTTTCAGGAACAAGTTGGAGACTAATTTCCAAATTAAGCAAATCAACTATAAACTTGTGGAAAAGAGTAATTCTCTGAATTATGACAACGAATAATGGATAAAGTAATACATTGAACGGTAAATCAGCAGGTCAATTGCTGATAAGAAAGTAAGAACAGCAAAACTGAGTACATGCCGTTTTTTTTTGTTTTTGAATTATAACTGTGCCAATGCTTATTTTACTATTTTGTTATCTACGCCTAATTGTTACAAACAAACTAAATATTCAAGAAAAAAAAGTTTTTGTCATTTACTTCATTCGTTTATTTTTTATGCGCGCTCAAACATGAAAATGTTGATCGTGGAATCACTTTTGCTCCCCACTGTATATACTTTATGGGGTCGGAGATGCATCCTTCTGCCTGTTATATACATTTGCACGACTTTAGTATACCCTTTTTACTCTACGAGTAACTGGCATAATGATTCAAGAAACACAAAACTAATTTGACAGAACCTCTTTCTCAGACTTGATTCAAAAATTTCTTTAGTTTTTAACTTTTGAGTTGGACTTTTTTTTAAGATTCTTGTTACTTAACAAATGACTTGTAATATTTCAACATCATCACTTACCGATAATGAGGCGGTGGCAGCTTCAGTACCGTCTCCTTCATAAGTCGCAATCGCTCATCTGCCTCATCCGCTTTGACTTGAATAGCCTCCACAAAATTATCATACAACTGATAAGTGCACAAAGGATTGGGCAGCTCGCGAAAGTACATTTTCAGCAATGAACTAACCGCATGTATATCCTGTTTCATTTCGGGATTACCCAAATCTGGTACGCGCTCCTCATCAAACGAACGTCGTAGCCGTTGTATATTTGACGTAATCCCCGATAGTCGATAGATACCATCGATGACTCCATAGTTTTCAATAAATTCTGCACAAGATTTCAGCACCATTGGTATATCCTGACCACTGTTAAGCAAGTGCTCAGAAAGATCGCAATTGAAGACTCTTTCGCGATAGATGCCACTCTGTTTGAGCCGCCGACGCGACGGACGTGACAAGATGAATGAACGAAAGAAGGCGATCAATTTGCCATGCTTCCTTAACACCGGCTTAGTGGGCGACACACCGTCCAGATGTCCCACCAGGGGCGCAGGCATGGGGAAATTACGTGGCACCTTATCTCCAATGGTGGCCACACAGGACTGTGGGAAGAAACCCACCTCGTAGAGAGATTTTTGTAAATGAGATTTTTTGCCACGCCACCAAACCGATTCCGCTGGACTGGGCATATCAATCACTGAGATCATATCGCCCACTTCGATATTTATCTCATCGGGAGCCTGAGCCTGATAACGTCGAACACCATAGGCGGCTCCCACAGCTGGAGTATTAATGGTTCGTTGAGTTTCGCCATCGGCCAAGGGCAAACGGCGACCCTTGTTATCCAATTGCAGCCATGTCAGTATAGTGCCACATGTCAGCGAGTCTGAGGCTATCTTTGAAAATCGTTCCAGATACTTGGCCACCGCATATTCCACATCTGATTCACTGGGCAGCTCTGCCTCCAACTCGGCCATATTCCTCAAGCCACTGATTTTACGATCATAGACACAGCGATGCAACATCTCGTCCAGCATTTGCATATTCTCAAAGCTACGCTTAATCAGGAAGGGTTCACAACGCTGTGGACACACGCGTATGATGAACCAACAGCTCTCGGGCGAGAAACTTCTTAATGAACTATGAGGCAAATCCCCGCCTATGGATTGAGAGGCTATGCTGCTGCTTAGTTGTTCGGACTTATCATCCAATAGTTGCACAGAAAGGGCCCCCAGCTGAACCCTTTCATAGTGGAAGTGCGCGCATTCTTCCAGCTTTGGAAACCGACAGGATTTCTAAGGGAGAGGAAAGCGGAATGGTTAGATAGCATAAGGAAGAACTCATTTGCTATACTTACACTATTCAAAGGCTGCACAGCCATATGCCTGCTGGGCTTAGGGGGAGCCGTTGCACCCACTGCTGGTGGACTACAGCTGGACTCTGTCGAGGCATTCGAGATTTGTGATGTGTTCATTGAGGCAAACATGTCCTGATAGCTCAGCCCGGGAAGACTATCAGCGGGCACAATTTTGAAATTCAATTGTGCGCTTATGGCCGCCGCCGGTGCATCCATTTCGAATTGAAGTGGAGCAGCTTCCTTAGGTGCAGGTCCTGTCACATGGCAGGCAGCTGCAGCAGCAACTGCGGCTGCTGCTTCGGCTGATGTCAGTGCATGGTTATGCAGTTGAGCTGCCAGAGAGGTACTCACCTTCTCGGACATGATGCACGCGCCTTGGTTCTACTCGAAATGCTGGAGCATCTAAAAAGGAGAAACAGAATGGAAATCAATAATTAAAATGAGGCCAAGAGACTAAAAAGTTATATAATTATTAATTACTTAGTGTAGTTTTTTGGATAAAAATAGCAATAATGTAAACTAACTTTATGACCAATCATGACCAATCAATTGGAAAGTCATGCCATATCAAATCCATATCCATATCCCATAGGGTTCTCAATTGTAATAAGATCGCTTTATACTTAAGAAAGTGGTTTTCAAAACAACCAATGAACAAACACATCTAAAAAGCCTTAATTTTGACAACACTGAACAGTGAGTATATAACCAATGATGAAGTAAATAGAAAGACCATACAAATTGTACCAAACCATTTTACAGTGTATGACGAATCATTAAATCGCAAATTATACCAAAGACAAACCAACCTAATAAATATGCAAAGAAATTGACACAGGAGTCAGCCAGATGCAGTGCAAAATCGAAATTCTATATAATTATCCGTAATTAAAATAATTTTTACTTTGGTACGGTACGTTATGAATCATAACTTATGATGAATTTAACGTACTGGTAATGTACTTGTTTTGTCGGTACTATTTTATTAGATCATAACATTTCATCATCTTACATTTCAAGCACTGAATTAATTCGTTCCTCACTCTGTGCTCAATTCAATTCAATTCGGGCCCTCATCGATTGAAAGTTGTAAATTTGAAACTAATTTACATTCACTTAAATTGATTGAGCTGAGTGTCAATTCATTTTGAGCGTGAAGGTGAGTACTGAGAACGTTCGAATTTTCCTTCAGGAAATTTACTAGATATTCCTTTTTCGCGTGAAGGAGGCCCAAAAGAATACGCTTCGACCACAGAATGCACACCACCCACAACAGCCGAGCCAGCTCTGGTGACAATTTTCAAAATACTTTTGTGTATTGCTTTGTTTCTGAGTTTCAAACAACAAAATCAGACAAGGAAAAATTTCTATAAGTAATTTTTATACACTTAAAAGGTTTATTATTATTTTGCCCAGAAGTTTGGAACGCATAGAAGGAATCATCTCCGACCACATAAAGTATATATATTCTTGATCAGCATGACGAGATAAGTCGATTGAGTCTTGTCCGTCTGTCTGTCTGTTTCTACGCAAACTAGTTCCTCAGTTTTGAAGCTATCGAGCTGAAATCTTGCACAAAGTCATCTTATAGCTGCACACTGCACATACTATATGCCGGAACCGCGAAAATCGGATAAAATGACAAAAGGCATTAAGCTTATTAATTAAGTCATTGGTCACAAAATAAAGTCTGTGTTCACAAAAGTTTCAAGTTTATTTAAACTTCGGCACAGACGAAGTTAGCTTTGCTTTCTCGCTTTATATGGAATTTGACAGCTAAAGGAAAATTCGAACGTTCTTAGTACTCACCCTGAAGGCTTAATGAATTGCTTTGAGTGCAATAATGCAGACCTCTAATCGAAATACAAATCCACCCCAACAAAAACAGAGTCGGTTATTGTTGTGGCGCATTTCAGTTAAATTGGTGCAATGACACGAGAATCGAAGAAACGCCAAAACGCGCAGATTGGTGTAGAGGACCCATGCAACGCTAACGTTGAGTGGGAACACATCTCATATGGGACAGCGTAAAGCTGATTCCACCAATCTTATGATACGACCGTTCCTTGTCTTTCTCGAAAAATTCAGCACTGAAAGATTCGAATCTTAAACTGATTTTATATTGGATGGTCAGACGCAATTTAAGGCTAGTTATGTTAAATTAGTGCAATACTTTAAAGAAGCCATGCCCAGCCGTATGCTCTTAGTGTGCGTTTTGTTTTGGTAATTGCACCGAAGATAGAAAATTAATGGTCGTATACATGCAGGGCGCGCGGCATACAAAACGACACACATGCAAACATTTCGTGTGTGTGTGCGTCTCGTAGAACAAAAACAGTTTTTTCTCTCATTTGATTGGCAAGTAAACTGACCAACAAAGATGCATTGGTGCTTTTCTTTGTGAGTATTGGAGAATGCTCTGCCCTATGCTACTTTTGGGCATGTCTGCTTTAAAGGGTTATAAGATTGTTATAAAAATATTATATTATGGGCGTAAGTAATTGCGAAGTCCAGGGCCTACTAAAGTGCTTATTTTCTAATGACCACTGCAAATATTCATTTGCATTAGGAAGGGGAACCTTAACAACTCTCAACAAAGCTTGCACCTGGCAAGTTTATAGTTTTAAATTCAAGCATTTTCTATTCTTTCTGACCTACAATTACAGACAGTTCATTTTTTGAGTGCCAGCTTCATACTCTGCAATTTTGACAAGTGTTGACCAGGTTCGCGTTTTACTTTCTAACGCCACGCACGTCTTTTAACATTTTTATCAATTACCTCCCAAGCCTCAGGCCGCCAGCCCGGTGTTCTACTTTCAGGCAGTTGGCCTAGCTAAGAAATTTCCTTTTTCAGCTTGACCAAATGGAATAAGGTCAGTGGCTCAGACATTGGGAGCTGGTTAAGGATGTGGCACATATAGACGAGAATGTATCTATGTATCTCGAACTATCTATAAGTATGTACAATAAATATTTATAAAGTTCAACCGGCTGGAGGAACGGTGGATGCACAGGAGAAGAAGGAGATGCTGCCTAGCGGTAGTTCTGAACGAACGAACAAACGAAATGCAACGCCGCCCGGGGCCTATGGCAACAACATTTAAACTTTCATAAATTAAACCGAGAGACACAGACATTGGCCGCTGGCTTTGCAGCGAAATCGTAGAGCGAGACGGAAACGGGTTTTCCACCTCTCCTCTGAGGCCGTTCATCAAATGCAGCCAAAGCGCAGCAAAACTATTAAAATTGTTAACGTTAACGGTTTGAAAGAAACAGACAAAACAACAAACAAAAAGAGTGAGCATATAAAATTGAATAACAAATATATAAAAAAAAAAAAACAAAATAAAAGGCAGACTGGTAAAACAAATGGCAACGACCTGGAAAAACAAAAATCAAAAATATTGAATGGAGCTGTAATCCGCTACCCCAATAATGAACATGTGTGAGATAATACTTGAAATGACCGTTTCGTGTTGCTGTTATTCTAATGAGAATACAACCATATACAAACTTCTAACGTACAAATCTTTTGTTCACGTTTGATTCTAATGAAATTGGTTACGAGGCAGCTGCATAAATGTCATAGATTGGTGATAAAATCCAAAGGCTTTGAAATGCAAATGTGTAAACCGTCCATCGACCATCTTTTGTTTGATCAAGTATTATTGGCCTATGGAAGTAATTCTCTAAATTTCTTTAATGTATTTACGACCCATATTTGTCTAATCAATTATATACCTGTGTTAACGCTACAAACAAAATTTGTATTTATTGAACCATGTCGTAATTATGGGATATGAAAAACGGGTATACTTACAATAACCTTACGAATAATCCCTTACGCATTAATTACTTTTGTTATTAATAATGTTGAAACACAATTTCAAAAGCCAAATGTTCCCACAAGTCGAATTATTCACGAGTTTTCCAATAATATATATATGCCTATATATATGTCATCCTTAGTTTCTATTTCCTTTAACCCTTGTATCGATCCAACCCCAAGGATAATGTTTCCAAAACTTAAGATGGAAACTAGCAGACTCAACGGAAGTTTTCCTGTCCGAAACAAAAGTAGGTTCATAGCTAAAATAATTTTAGAGATTAGGAACCGAACAACGTTTAAAATCTGGTAAGGAACCGGTTTTAATTTGGGAAACTTACTTCATAATTTGAATAATCATATTCGCAAAATTTTAGAGATTTAAATATTGGCGACATTGAAGTCGCAAGAGATAAAAGATAAAATTTTCACATTTTATTGTGGAACGACCTAACACTCCCAAAGTTACACAAGCGCATGAGAAGCGTTGGAAACAAAACATAACACTGTTTTACAGCAAAAGCATACTTTTGAAACGACCTAGTAGCGTATGGTGTAGAGTAGGGATGGACAAAGTATTCGACAACTGTCATTCTGTAACCTTTAATATCAAATAACGGCGTTTTTTTTAGTAACGGTTAGTTATTGCCGTTATTGAGTTATAATATTATATAGTAGTTGTTTCAGTTTGTTTTGTGACAGACGCTAGCTATGTTTTTAAAAAAAATTTAAAATTAGATAACGAGATAACTGCAAACCAAAAAACAATGGTGCTAATTAGCAGTTTTTTGAAAACTTCAAATTGTATTAGTGGATGGTCTTAGAGATATACCAGCATACCTTTTGTGTAATAGCAGGAGACTCAATTATGCGCGTGCATAAAAATGGTAATAACCAATATTGACGAAAATTTAAATCATCGTCTTGGCAACATTGGGTATAATTGGACACTCTGGACCAGCACATTTGGCGACCCGAGATTTAAACACATACATTCCACCCAAGACGATAATTTTATTAATATTCTCTAAAGAGATGATGTCACAAGCTCCATGGATTTAAATTCCGAAGCAGAAACCAAACGCTTTTGCATATTTAGTGCATATACATAAGCAAAAAGTTGCCAAAATTTCGCCCCAGTGCAAATCATTTACAAAAGTATATTGTTTTTCAAGATAAGAGTCCACTATCTTGGTGGGGAGAAATCCAGGTTATTTATCCTAATTTGGCAGATATAGCGCAAAAATATTTGTGCATTATGTGGACATCTGTGCCATGCGAACGCTTATTCTCTAAAGCAGGATTGATTATATCGGGGGGACGTTTACGACAAAATTTCGAAAAGGCAGAAACTTATTTTAATTTTTTGATTAAATAACCGTTAGTTGTAACTAAAAATACAAATTTTTTTATACAGTTATAACAGTTACCAAAAAATAAACGTTTTGCCCAACCCTACTGTAGAGCAGGTCGAGTATATCAATTCCTCCAATAAAACAAGTTTCGGGTCATAACTTCAAATTTTGGGGGTGATAGGAGAAAACCTGTACTCGACGAGCCATACAATTTGCACTGGGTTTCATGAAGAGTATGTGCAGATTTTTTATACTCCGTACCAAAGGTACACAGGGTATATTACGATTGTGCAAATGTATGTAATAGGCAGAAGGAAGCATCTTCCACCCTAAATATTAAATATATTCTTGATCAGCATCAACAGCCTATTCGATATAGCCATGACCGTCTGTCACTCCGTATGGAACAGATCTCAAAGATGGCAGGCAGATCCAATTTATTATCCATTTTTTCCACGCCCTCTCCCGCCCCCGCAATTTGGAAAAAAGTCTTATCTCCCACAATTTTTTTAGGTAGAGGGTTCGTACTTTCTGGACATATTAAGTAATCAGGACTATTTTTCAGTTCGACAAAGGATTGCTACAGCGCAGCAGCAGCACTGTTTTCTACTGCTACTGCGGGTTTTGCTTTCACTTTCATTGGTACATAGTATATTACGGTCGGGCTTAACCGACTTTCTTTCTTGTTTTTGGTTAAAGTCGAACTTTTTAACTAATTGTTCCTGACTAAGACAAATTTCAATAAGATCACAGCCAATATTTTTTAATAAGTTTTAGTCACTAAAAAAATCCTTTGTGAGCATGTCAAGTAGTTAATCGGACATTCTGACATGAAATTAATGCCTGTTTGTTATTTATTCTGGTAGATTAATCTATTAAACCACTTAAAATGTGCAATTTTGAATATATTAGATAGAAATGAATATTAATATGTTTACAATGTTTTCCTACATTCTAATGAGTTTCCTTATATAGAAATTACTGATGCAAGCTTACAAATGTATAATTTAATATACACATCAATTACACTAGTCACCAAGGTCTAGTTTATTGAAGGGTTGATGGTGATTCCAGATGATTTTCGAGTGCTGTACACGAATCAGTTTTCGAAAATATACCGTGACGTCTAGATTTTTGGTCATTCGATCTTAAAAGTTATATTTCTTAGCTTGAAAACAAACTATCCCAATAATTTTCACAATTTTCACTGCCCAAAGGAGCAAAAATGCAAAAAACTATACAGTAAGATAGTCATTTGTATAGAATTCTAATGGAAATTTTCAACAATACCTATTGCATACTTATTGGCAATCCAAAATTTTGTAGTTTCGAACATATGTATTCAAAATGGTATATCTTCCTCTCAAAAATCATAGAACTGTATTCGATAATTTATTGCAAGGTGGAGAATTAGTACTTTCCGAATATATTAAAAGTGTCAAAACAAAAGAATGGATTCCCCACAAGAGGCACCAAAAAAAGGGTAAAAATTGGAAATTCAAATTACAAAAAAATCTACATAGTCGGGGGTGTCCCAGAAATCTCTAGAAGTGTCTCCAAAATGCAAGGCTACTTGATTAGATGACAAAAGTTGAGAGATCTGAAACCGAATGCTCAGCATCAAGTAGATTTACGCGACTTTGTTCTTGACACTTTACATATACGAGGGCCGTCCCAGAAATAGCCGACCTAACTACTAAAACACAAAAATTTATCATTTTTTTCATTTTATTTTTCAACATATTTTCAACATCCTTTTAGGTCGATACACTTTTCCCAGCGATGTTCAATAGCTTCGATACCTTTTTTATAATAAGAACTGTGAAGCTCTTCAAAATAGGCATCAACCTCGGACTCCACCTCTTCATTGTTGCCAAATCTTTTTCCTCCGAGCCATTTTTTCAAGTTTGGAAATAGGAAATCAGAGGGAGCTAAGTCTGGCGAAAAAGGGGCGTGAGGTAGCAATTAAAATTTTAATTCATTAATTTTAGCCATTGCAACGGCAGAGGTGTGAACCGGCGCATTGTCATGATGGAACAGCAAACGCGGCACCCATCTTGCGCATAACTTTTTCATGTCCAATTTTTCGGTCAATATGCGATGTACTGCACTTCTGAAATGCCTACACATTCAGCTAACTCACGAACTTTCAATCGCCGGTCACTCAACACACATTTCTGAAGTGGTCACTCAATACCCATTTCTGAAGTGGTCAACTCATTTGGACGCCCATTACGATGTTCATCTTCGCAGCTCAATATTTTAATGTTGTAAACGAGGGAGCAGAATTACGTAAGGTAGAATCCAACTCCTTTTTAATATTGGTTGGACTAAGACCTTTTATATGAAAGTATTGTATCACATAACGATGACCAATTTTGTCCATGTTTGCAAATCAATAACAAGCGTTCTCTATTAAAATCGACCAAAAAAAACTGTGCCAGGTAAAGGCACCAAACTTAAACTTTTAATAGTCGGTACTTCCCCTTTTTAATATTTTTTATGAACATTTTCCAAAACTACTGTACTAGGTCGGCCATTTCTGGGACGGCCCTAGTAAATTCCTCCTAGTTTAGTTCAAAATCCAATCGTCTAAACGAAAATTTATAGAGATTTCTGGGACACCCCCATAAGGCCCATTTCCGAAAACAGATTCATCTAGAATCAGCACCAACCCTTCAATATACTGAAATAATCCCATTTTTGTTACCTTGTGTTATAAAGTTAAATTATAATAAAATATTTAAGCACTAAAATCTTGGGTAATCAAGTCATTTCTAATCTGAATTTTAATGTATATTTTACATCTAAAATTTTATTGAACACACTTTTAACCTCTGAACATCCCGCACATAAACTAATCTGTATATTTAACACTTACAGTATTATTAAACACACTTTTAACCTCTGAACTTCGCACGTAAACTTCGTATAAAAATTGATTTAAGTCCAAGATGTACCACTGGAAAGCACAAGCATATTTACACTTGAGCCAGTAAAGCTAGCTTTAATCTTTACATGCACTTTGGCTTATAACTTCTTTTTTTTGAGGCTCAATAAAAACATTTTCCCAGGCCAGACTACATCGTTCGGTCATTCACTTTCTCCAATCAATTAAACAACATTGTCTATGTCCAATATTGGCTTTTTTTGGGGGATACACATTTCAATCCGCTTGCAGGTTAATTATTGCTATGAAATAACTTAATATTGAACAATAGTTAATGACTTTTTAATTGTGGGTTTTACTTTTTTTATCTTCCTTCGTTTCTTCCGATGTTGACCCAATTGGACGAAACTGAAAGCTGCACATGACAATGATCTACAAAACAAGATTGAGGTAAGTCCAACTAGACAGGCGTATATATATAAATGTGGCATAAAACTAGCTGTCTAGGCCTGGGTAGTTTGTGCTAATTTATGGCATAAAGTGGGTCACTCACTCACTCATTCACTCAGGTTTCTAGAGCGAACAATTGCAGTGGCCATAAAAGACTTACGACGAGCCTAGATGCATGCATAATGTGCTTAACTTAGTTTGGAAACTGTCAGTCATCAGTCATTCATTCAACAAGTGCAAAACGATACTGATGTGCATCTGAATGAGACGCAAAACAGCCACAGAAAACACACAGAAATAAAGTTAATCATTTTCGTTACAGAAATGGTTGGAGAAGAAGATTGTAGGTTACCACAAAATACTACCAGTTGATTATGGTGAATTAAAAGCGTCTTAAATTATGTTCCAGGAAAAACACTAGACAAGCGTGAGACTTGACTCTAGTTCTTTAATCAGCAGAAATTAAAGGCATTTGATCTATGCGAGTGATTAAGTGTGTAATTAAATTTCCCCAGGTTAAATTGTTGTTAACACATTTTAGAACGAGGGCCGTTTGATAGGTCAGTCGGTTAGTAAGTATAGTAATTTAAAATGCAACTCTGCTCCTGTCAACAACAATCTGTCAATTTATTACCAAGGTGCGACATTTAGCTTGTGTTCGACAGCTACTGAAACTAGACAAAAGGTGTTGATAAATATTATGTGTATTCCACACCATACATTTCAATGTTTAAGAATTTGTTTATTGAATTCTGTAGTTCGTCTTGATCGCCATGCCTGAAAGCATCGCTAAAATCCTTAGAATGATGTAGAACGATGAATTAAAATGCGTTAGGTATCTGAGGGTATAGACAACACAACTTAAAACATGTTTAAGAGATGAGGGCTGCGATTGCTGACCATAACCATAAGCGCTATTTTGTGGACCTTTAAAATCAAATTTATTGAAAAGAAAAAAATCCCTGGACTTAATGTTGTACAATCTATGGAAGTCCCCATACTCCTATAGAGTATTCAAACGTCGTGGCTAACAAAAGTTTTTCCTCCTCATTGTTAGATTTCCAAATGCACCTGTTGTGTGTGAACGGAAGTCGAAAGCTCCGGCAACGACAATTAAGCCGGGCAATGGGAGTGTAAAGTTGTGGCCCAAGTTAAAAATAAAATTTTTAACCCACTCTGGGCTTGGTGATGATGATGCGGTGGTGGGGTGAGGGGTAACCAACGTTGACTAATATGCCATTTAGACTAATTGCATTGCATGAGTCTGCGCTCTTGCAGGGCAACTTTTGCATACACACACACATATGTGAGTCAGGCTACAACAACAAAAGCAAAAAAGGTATCGAATGGGGAGCACTTTTGGGTTCCAACATGTAAACAAATCTGCTTTCTGAGTCAGCCAAGCGCGCCAAACTGATCAGATTTCCAAAAGGCAAAGCACAAGTGCCAGCTGTCAACTGAGGCGTAGATTGATACGCTGCCTGTTCAACAGATTAGCAGTAGCAGCATCAGCAACGGCAACCGGATCGGACTCACTTAGCCTTGGGGCACAATTTGGTAACATTATGGATGAGGGCGGAGGGGGGCCGACCGCATGGACAGCCATTATAGTATTTCATGCGGCGAGTGCGCTTAACGATTCTCCATACATAAATTGGTTAGTTTAATGACTTCATATATGGAATCCATTAGTCATTTGCCTATGAGAAATGTGTTTTAATTTAGTTTAGTGTTTTACAGTCTCGTGAATGAGTGTGTGTGTATTATGGTCATAATTTAACTGATCAATTTGATGTGAATCAAATGTAAGTTGATATTTCATGAGAGACTTGCCTGTAAACCCCAGGAAAACTATGAATTGATTTTTTCTGCTAGCTAAGGTAAGATGCTACCAATAAATTCTGATTTTCGACGTAAAATAAGTAGGGTAAAAATGTCAAAATTGGGAATTTAGATACCATTTCCGAAGAGGTAGTACCATCTTAAATCGATTTTTCGACCATACGAAATAAATCTAACCTTAACCTTGACAAAGATGGATAAAAATGATCGGTCAAATTAGGTATAAAAAAAATGGCAAATTTATGCAGATTTTTGATATTTGGAAGGGGAAATATACCAGAGGTACTCAGAGTATATTAAGTTTGTGCAAAAGTATGTAACACCCAGGAGGAAGCACATCCGTCCCTATAAAGTATATATATTCTTCAACAGCCGAGTCAATGTAGCCATGTCTGTCTGGCTGACCGTTTCTTATACTTGCAGGCAGATAAAGTTTATTTTAAAATTTTGCCACGCCCCCTCCCGCACCTGCAATTTGGAAAAAAGTCATATCTTTCCCACAGTTTTACAGATAGAAAGTTCGTACCTTCTGGACATATGTATTTAGTAATCAGGATTCACCGCCAAAGGATTGGTAAAGATCGGGTGAACGATAGTCATACTATAAGCAAAAGCTGATAATGCGCTGCAGCAGAACAGCATCCAAATTCATACTGAACATACATTTTAATTTTGACTTTCTTTCTTGTTTTAGATGAGCTGAACTAAGCCTTGGGTCGATGATCGTTTAGAAGACTCAGACTTTATCAAATGATCGCTTAGCATATTGCTTTTGCTATCAGTCAATAAATTTTGGAATCGAGAATCTAAAAACTGAATTTAACACTAATTCTTTAACCCTATCTAGAATTTTGAATAAGAAAACTCTTTAGTTACTCTCGCAGATAACAAAAAAATTCTTAGGAACAGGTTCAGGTTCAATTATTTGTACACAGTGAAAACAAGTAAACACGTCGGTCAAGCCCGACTATAATATACGCCAGTATGCTAATTACTTGACTATCGTTCATTCGATCTTCACAAGGCGGATCGATAAAGAATCTCGATTACTAAATATGTCCAGAAGGTACAAACCTTTGATCTATAAAACTCCCGGATATAAGACAAAAGACAAAACTTCCGGATATAATGACAAACCTCTATGTCTTACCATATCTGAGATCAGTTTGTTCATACCCAGCAAACATTTTATAAAATTTTTGATCACATTCGAGTCTATTTCGAGTCCTCGGTCTGGTTAAAATATTCATAAATACTTTCTGATCAGAAATTATACTGTTGTTATAATGGTAACCAAGCCGCGACTATTCTTAAAGAATCGTTTTTAATCCGTTCTTCTGATCAGTTTCGACTAATTTTTTTAATTATTTAGCGAGTCTTTTTCGAGTCATAATTCAAAAAATTACATTTTGAGCATATTCATGAGTAATTTTCGAGTCTTCTCTTAATCGTCAGGTATTAATCTCTTTTAAATCATTAAAAGGGCTCGAAAAAGACTCATTAAGGTGATTTTTGTTAAATCGGTCTTTCAAATGTTTGGTGGGTACGGACAGACGGACGGAGGGCATGGCTACCGGTTCGGTTAACCTGAATTAAACTTCTTTAGCCTGACTTTTTCGATCATTGGGAAGATAGTTATCATTTCCCAGTCTTAAGGCCCTATTCTCCTTCAGCTTGCTGTTTTTGGACCTTTTTTGAAAAAATTCTCATTTGAAAACGCAAAAAGATATTTGAATTTTGTTTTTTTTATTGAATTAGTAATGAATGAAAGAAAATAAAAAAAAATTTTTCGCCGCGATATAGGGGCTGTCCATAGATGATGGCACCGTCAAAGTTGGCCCTCAAAAAAAAAGGCATGGTGCTGGCGGCCACGATTCCGCCAGTTCTACTGAACCGATTTGGATGAAACAAAGTTTAATCGACGTAGAATTGTCACCATTCTGGCACCATTCTGGCCCGTAGCGATTTTTTTTGACAAAATGGCGGCCACTTGAAATTGACAAATCGAATTTGGACCCATTTTTTTGTAGTTTAGTGTAAAAAAAAAATAGTAAAAAAAATCGCAAAATTTTTATTTTACTACGGGCCAGAATGGTGACAATTCTACGTCGATTAAACTTTGTTTCATCCAAATCGGTTCAGTAGAACTGGCGGAATCGTGGCCGCCAGCTCGAAAAACGTGGTTTCGAGATAAACGCGTTTAAAGTTTGCAGTTGCTAGGCAAATCGAGTCACTTTGGGTCATTAAAAAGGCCATATCTTCTAAAGTATTTCGAATTTCAAAAAACCCTTTTAGGGTTATATTCTTAAATGTCCAAGCTATAAAAAAATGCAAAAAAAAAAAGTCGAAAAAAATTTTTTGCTGAAAGAGAATAGGGCCTTAAGGGGGTCTTCTCATTGAGCAACTTTTTTTTTCGACTTTTTTTTTTGCATTTATTTATAGCTTGGATATTCAAAAATATCCCCCCAAAAGGATTTTCGAAAACTCGAATTAGTTTAGGAGATATCGTCCTTTTAGTGACCCAATGTGACCTAAATTCCCAAGCAACTGCAAACTTAAGGGGGTCTTCTCATTGAGCAACTTTTTTTTAAACCAGGGGCCGGCAGCTTCCTATGTGGCGTATATAGGAAAATTCTCAAAGCAGCGCTGCTCAAACACGCATAGTATAAGCTGTACAAGCGCCGCTGCGTTGCTTGCTTTCCTACGCCGCGACGCAGTCGTTGCTACTGAAATTGAGGGCAATTTTTGAGCTGCTCTCACACACACCAATGCATTGCAATGCAAAAATGTATATGTATTTTTTGCCTCCCTCTGTTTTAAACCCTCGTATTTTGACCTATGCGTTAAGTTTTCTCCGGTTCTACCGGACCGATTTTGATGAAACAAAGTGAATTCGACGGAGAATTGTCAGCTCTTTAAAACTGCATTTAAACATTTTTGATTTTTTTTCTCCAAACTTTAAACGCGTTTATCTCAAAACCACGTTTTTCGAACTGGCGGCCATGATATCTCCAGTTCAACTGAACCGATTTTCATGAAACAAAGTGGAATCGACGCAGAATTGTCACCATTCTCTTGTCACCGCCTCGACCATAATTTTAAAAATTTTTTTACTATTTTTTTTTTACACTAAACTACAAAAAAAAAGCCCGAAATTGAAATTTTTTTTTGAATGGCCGCCATTTTGTCAAAAAAATCACAAAATTAAGTTTGAGGTTCAGCCGAGAATTACATCTATACTGATTATAACCCCGTTTTTTTTTCATTTCGGACGCTCCGGAGACCCGGAATCGTGGCCGCCGTGACGACACCTTTTTTTTTCACCACCAACTTTGAAGTCTCATTACTTTTTGAACAGCCCTCGTATCGAGCAAAAAAAAAATTTTTATTTACTTTGAACCTTTTGTAATACAATAAATAAAAAAAAGTTTTCAATTATTCTTTGCGTTTTCAAATAAGAATTTTTTTAAAAAGGGTCCAAAAAACGGGTTTTGAATGAGAAGACCCCCTTAAGCCGGGTATCCAGCACCGCGAAATCAAATAATTCCTGAAAAATCGAAAAAACGGTTTATCGATTTTCGTGCTTAGCGCGCTAAAATACTTAAGACACCAACTTGGTGAAATTGGGGAAGAATGACATCCATTTTATCTAGAAGTGTCTGTGTATAAAAATCTTAAAGCAGAATTATTCCTTTTATTAGCTATTAAACCCTTAATATTAGTCGTACAAAAATGTTAAACCCCATTTTAGAAAGGTAAGATTGTGTTGAATACGATAATTTTAAAAAAATTTATACTTTTAATATTTTTAGAATTGCTTGAACTAGTTTTATGGCTTAGAAATAAGATAAATGCTTTTTTCCAACTTTAGGACTCGTGAGCAACCTCTAAACATTCATTAATTTGCGTGAAACTTTATATTTTTTTAGTTTAACATCAAATCAATTGATTTAAGGCTAGGAGAGCTAGAGTTTGCGTCAGAAAATTTTTTTCCATACACCTGGGGGCCACCTTAATCTATATAGTATAGCTGCTAAAGAAAAGTAATGAGTACTTTTAGAAACACTTTTTTGTTTACAACGGAAATGTCCTTAAAATTGACATTTCTTTATTTTGTATGCTTTCATACAAAGTTATGTCAATATAGGATGACTAAAGCATATATTCTTGCTGCAAGGTTATATAAAATTCGGCCCAGCCGAAGTTAGCTTCCCTCTATTTTTATATTCTTGAAGATGGTATATTAAAATGGTTCGAATGTTTGTAACTTATAGAAGGAAGCATTTCCGACCACATAAAGTATATATATTCTTGATCAGCATGACGAGCTGAGTTGATTTAGCCCCGTCCGTCCATCTGTTTCTATTCGATTTTCTCCGTCAGTTTAAAAGCTATCTTCACGAAACTTCCCCGAAGTCTTGTAGTACAAATACGATGCACATTTATCGGAACCGGCCGGATAAAGCTGCCATAGTTTTAGTGAGAAAAACTTTTTTTGATTTGAATGAAATCAGCATCAGATTTCGTTTTTATAAGTTTTCTATGCTTTTCAAGATTTCACTAAGTTTGGTCGAAACCGAAAGACTATATAGTAGAGCTGCCATACAAAAGTTAGGTTTTAAACATAGTTCAAGTAGTAGGAGTCCTGAAAATTTATTCGAGCTTTAAGGGTATATAAATTTCGGCCAATTTTTTAAGTTGTTATTTAAACAAACGGACCAAAAGACCGTGATAGAGTTCCATGGGCTCAGAATCAGCATACAAAGTCTCGGCAAAAATAAAAGGAATCAAACGACTTTTCAACTCACTTGCCAATTTCTCGGAATTCTCCACTTTAAAATTGTTAAAGCATAGCAGAACTAACCTTTTCTTTTTTATAAACTTTCCTTAAACAAATCTCCATATACAAAAGCACTTTCTTAAAAGGGCCTAATAATAACGATCCAACGCACAAGAAAAGAAAAGCGAAATCGTTCAATTCCGCTTTTGCGTCATGTAAATTTTCTACTTTGACATTTTGTGCAGA
This sequence comes from Lordiphosa collinella, assembly GCA_018904265.1. Classification (NCBI taxonomy): domain Eukaryota; kingdom Metazoa; phylum Arthropoda; class Insecta; order Diptera; family Drosophilidae; genus Lordiphosa; species Lordiphosa collinella. The sequence continues at coordinate 87,736 of JAEIFV010000441.1, read as the reverse complement.
ATTTCGCCCGGGCCGCCCGGTCTATAAAACCTAACCTAATGTCGTTTAACGATGAACAGCGACGCGTCTATGCCAACGACAACAACGCTTGGCAAACAGGTACACACACAACCACACAAAAAAAGTTTTTAATGGAAGTGAAAGTTTTTTGCGCACATCTAAAAAAACTACAACAAACTAAAATCAAACACACGCGCCATGCCTCTTTTTTTTGTAGCGCCACCATGCCAAATGTTTAAAAAATAAACAAATATAAAGATGCCAAAAAAAATATTACAATAAAATTCACATTAGCAAATATGCGAAGCAACAGGCAGCAGCTGCTGCCGTTTGGCTGGAGGAAAGCAAGAGCGAGCGCAAAATATTTAGAAACAAACGTCAGCCCACTTTAATTTAATTATTATTCATTTCTCTGACTCTGAGCTATGCCAAATGAATTGTTGAGTAAAGTGTTGAATATCAATAAGATGAACAATGACAGCAATAACAAGCGTTAAAAATTTATAAACAAGCCCAACATTGTATGAAATATTTTCGCTGAAAGGGAATGCTCCCCTTGATGGTTGGGTATGTAATCAATTGAAATGGGATTTAAGATATATAAAGCACAGATTCTACATTTGCCATTTCAGGTGTCTATGTATAGATATTTATTTTTATAGCAGAGCCAATTCGTTTGTTGTACTCGGATATAGAAGGGAATTTTTGATTTTCACTATAAATAGCAAATGCCAATAGAACTACCCGAACATAAGAAAAGGTATTAAGTCATGAACAAATGCTTATTTAAATGTGACCTGGGCCGATTTGCTAATTCGCAAAAAAAGGTTTGTCATTTGTGCACAATCTTACTTAGAACATTTTTTTAAATAATTAACTTAAATAACACAAGTCTAGAAGAACCACCTTTTTTATGAGGAGATCCACTTCAACCGCAATAATGCGAGCGCTCATACAACGGATCACACATCAGAGTTCTTTAGCACTCAAAACATAAGTTTAATAGTTTATCCTTACAGTACTGACTTGGCACCTAAAAACTACCCCGTTATCAACAATAATCGGGGTTTTCGGCTTAAAAGTGCCTGTTAAAGCCTTAATTTAGAAGTTTTAGAGGTACCACATTGGCAAAAGTGAGAGTATTTTAAAAACCATAATGTATTAAAGGCAACCCTTATACATGCACATAATACTAGCTAAAGTTGAAGTATATTAACATTCAAGAATTCGTGACCTTTTTTAGCAATTTGTCTTTAGGGATGGTAGATTTTTTCAGTATCAGTGCTAAGCACTCAAAAAGCTAGCAAGTTGGCTGTACAGCTACTTCAAGACTCAACAAAATGTTTGTTTTCGCTGTTCGGATTCGGTGGTGAACTGTAGATCCTATTTTATGTGCGAAAATAAGAATCACACATGCCAACAGATTGACCCCTTGAGGTCGTAAAGCCAAGTAAGGAATGTGGCGAAAATAAACTGCACACTTTCAAGCGTCAAAAGCTCTCCATGGGAGCTTTCGATCATGCCGTGCGATGCATCGTTAGAAAGCTCTATTAATTCCGCGTTTTTTGCATGTTCTCTTTTTTTATTCGTCGTACATATTACACGATGCTTCGAATTGAAGAGCAAGTTCGCAAGAAAATTGTGCACAATTACTGTACCGAAAGTGGTGTGTCGTACCGAAAATTAGCAAAGCGGTACAAAGTTAGTGTAAATAGTGTAAAAAACATAATGATCATATTTGGAGAGTCATGTTCTACAAAAGATTTGCCAAAAACTGGAAGAAAGAAAGGTCCACAGGATGATAGTGTTGACAAGAAGGTATTAGCCTTACTTCACAAAGATCCCACGATGTCTCTTCGAGATTTGGCAAAGAAAGCCCGTACTAGTACAAGTATGTATCAACGAATTAAGCAACGGCATAACTTAAAGACAAACAAAAAACAAAAAGTTCCCAAAAAAAATCTCCGCCAAGTAGAAGTCGGCATAACGAGAGTGCGTGAGCTCTATTATCGCTTGTTCACTGATGCAGTGGAATGTATTATTATAGACGACGAAACATACGTAAAATTGGACTCAAAAACTTTACCAGGCCCCCAATTTTATACAAAAACTAAAGGTGGAACAGTTGACGACTCAGTGTCCAAAATTCAAGTGGATAAATTTGGAGAGAAAGTGCTGATATGGCAGGCCATTTGCACCTGTAGCTTAAAAACCAGCCCATTTTTCACAAAGGGCACAATTAACGCTGACGTTTATCAGAAAGAGCGTTTAAAAAAACGTCTGATACCTTTTTATCAAAAACACAATGTGTTCACAATATTTTGGCCTGATCTAGCGTCAGCGCACAATGCCCGTTCAACATTGGCGTTACTTGTCACTAAAAACATCAAATTTGTGTCAAAAGAGGAGAACCCACCAAATTGCCCAGAGCTTCGTCCCATTGAGAGATATTGGGCTATTGTAAAGCGCAACTTGATAAAGAACGGTAGTCTATCCGAAAACATGAAGGACATTAAAAAAATCTGGATGCCGAAGAGGGTGTGCAGAACCTGATGAGAGGAGTTAAACAAAAAATTCGATCAAAAATTAAAGGCTACATTTTTTAAAATTTTTGTAATGTTAATTTAAAGTTAATGTTATTCCCTGAAATACAAAAAAAAAAAGTTGAAATCGAATTAAAAACCTGAAAGTTATACTAGAAATAAAGTATGCAGTTTCCTTTCGGCACATTCCTTACATAAATATTTTTATAATACTCCAACAATTCTTTTCCATTTATTTCCTAGATAAATTAGAATTTGGTTTTAGTTTCGCAAAAGAATGTATATAACGCATTGACTCATAGACACACATGCCGGTAGGTAGATTTCTTATATTATTTACACAAATAAAAAAAGAAGGAAAAAAGAATACACTTGTATGTATGCAGATAGTATGTCATTTGCTATGACTCATGGTAAAAATATTGACCTCAATCTTATCTACATAACAAATCAGAGTACGAAAAGAAACATGAGTTTCACAGAATCTCAAATGAAAGCAAATTACAATCGAAATAACCTGAGTGACTAACGAAACTAATTGTTCTTAGTTGACTGAATACAAATTTGTTTTAAATTATTCAAGAAATACCTACTAAGGCGAGTTTATTTCTTACAGTGTCTTAGAATTATCTGAAATCCAAATATTTGTATATAAAAATACTGGAACTAAGAACAAAACGTCTAAGCTAAAGAGTAAAAGGTTGAAAATTTTATTGTACCTCATATATTTTTTACTGGGTATAATCCATGAATTGTACCTGGTTCATAGCTGGAGTCATTCCAATTCTCTTAAACTTTGAAGCATTTCCATAAGATTTCCATTTCTATTCAATACGATATTATTCTCGATATCACTATCGATATTTCACAGCTTATGTTAAATGTCTAATAAAGATATTGAAAAATAATTTACTTGCAATTTAAGTTTGTGATTCATTATTTAAATACAATACAATGATTCATTTGATGATTAGTCTCATTAGCTGAAATGATTAAGTTGGTGCTCCTGATTCATTTTCTGTAGCTAAAAAGGAAAATTGATATTAAAATTACACATATAAAATTTTTTATTATTTTTGGTAAAAATGCACAATATACTGTACATATGTACAGTAGGCAAATGACTACACGACGGGGGATACCATAAGAATACTTAATACACGAACCTTAGGTCTTTTGCGCGGAAAAAAATTCCGCAGAAATCAAGTCAAAGTCTAAAATCTGGGATTTCGAGGAATAACTTGAGAAATACTCATCCTAGGGTGGTCAAATATTCCCAAGACCCCGCTTACTTTTACTTTTACTTTCGTCCATTCCTCAAAAAGCTCTACGACAGTTTTTTAACCTGGTCTCCATACAAAAGTTGATTCGTAGTGATATAAAAGATTAACATTTTCCATTATTTATGTTAGTTGTTTAGGTATTACAAGAAATGGATTTTAAGTTCAGAGTGTGTGAAGTTTTCAAAGGGGATAAATGTCTTGAATCATTTTTATTGCACGTTCTGCGCAGATGTTGGTGCGTTGCTGGTTCGGAATGGCAGAGTCCTTTTTCACCCAACGATTTTGAAAGCAACCAAGTGCTGTTGAAAAAAGTGTTAAAGACTGCAGCAAGGTTTCAAAGTCGTTTGCATGGAAGCAGTGATTTGAAAACCAAATGTCGTACCAGGCACCTGATATGAATTTGCAAATTTCTAAAAGTTGATTGCAACATTTCGGCATCAATATAAAGATCAGATCGCAAAAATTGCTCTTGAGTTCCATCGAGCATTACTTATTGGAGGAAGTGATCTGAAATTTATATTGGGAAACTCATTAAAGACGGTATAATGTCTAAATGCCGCACTAAGCTCAAACAAAAACTTCACGTCATCCCGCCATCCAATGCATATAACTTTTTTATAACTCTTTCTTCATTTTGTTTCTAGCTTTCTTTGAGCGTGCCGTACGAGCTCAAAAGTTCCGAAACAAAGTTATAGCAAATATTCGGCGATGATGTTTTTCCACCCAAATTATCATCCTTCACATGCCTCAATATCAAATCCAGAATGTGGTCTTGACAACCAACAAACTGGGGCTCTATAATACCGTTCGATCGGCAGTACCATTGCAATAAAGCAAAACACCAGATTTCTTGCCGGTATTAACGCTGGTCGTATCGCATACTATCATTTTTATAGAGTGCCAGAGATGGAATTCGTCTAGTATATTTTTAATACCATTGTATATGGTCGAAGATCGGCCGTTTTCAAGGACTACCACGGCTAGCTTTATTTCCCGAGTAGCATTCTTATGAACAAAAGCATGAACTTCCTTTCTTGAAATTTTCTGACCATCAAAATGAAGACACCAAGAATCTTTTTTTTTTTTAATTTTAGATGTAAATGCAGTTTAATCGAAGAATTTAGTATTTTCAACTTTTGACACAAAAAGTTATTTCGAGATTTGTTGTTTCTAGCCTTCTGTTAATGACTTTGGTGCATTTTGGACTAAGGCAATGCGCTTGCAAAGCGGAATTGCTTTTGAAAAAATTCCAGATGCTCCACGAACTTTTAAATCAAAACAAAGCAATGAGCGGATTTTGTCAACGTGTCATTGCAAATGTCAACCAAAGTAGTCCAAGAAGATCTAAAATGATGTTAGGTATAAATAAAGTTTGGTTTGACACAATCTTACACGTAGAAACAAATGATAAGTTAAATGAGCTAACAATTCGAACGAATCTCTATCCAGCAATCATTAGTGAAGATCAATCATAGTTTTCTAAGATCATTTTTGGCGTTTTCAATTATTGATTGTCCATATTAGTCTCATGGTTTTTAGCTACTTAACAGTGCACTCTTCCATACCACTTAGTTCATCAAGCACACACACAACACACACACATCATCATCATCATTTTGAGGGTTTTTGTTTCCATATGACTAGCACGAACAACTACAACAACATCATCGAGTTGTCAGTTTTAATTGAAATCAATTGAGCTCAATTATTTGATACGCTAAATATGAAATACAAAGCCCGCCGAGGCAAACATTCTCAGTTTTGTGTGTGTGGGTTTGGCATTCTACAGCTGCTCCCACTCAAAACACAGGCAATACCCAGAAAGGGGGCGTGCCGAGTCCCCCAAATATGGAGCGTTTTAAAAGAATTTTTACATGAATGTAAACAATAACAAAAAAGCGTCGACATCATATCGGCACAGGTGTAAACAACAATAAGAAACAAGGCGCAACAAAAAGGTGGAAAGCAGCTTGTTTTGTAGTCGTACTTTTCATTTTTTGTCTTTTTTTGCAAGCAGCTTGGGTTGTTGTGGTGATTAAACACTGGGCCGCATGTTTACAAACCAAGTTGATGTTTTTTCTTTTTTATTAACAGATGCTTCACTTTTTAGGGTTAGGTGGTGGTGACCAAGCGTACGACCGACCAGCTTTTTGGTGGTTATATGATGCCTGGTCGGCGGCCATTTGAGCGGATGTTTGAGTTGAGTGCACAGCTACCGAGGCGCAACGAAATTAATCGAACTCGAACTTACTGTGTTGGCGTCGCACAGTGGAGAAGACAAGACAGCAAACCCCCAAAATTCTAAAGGATTTTCGTTCCAGAGGTTCGTGCACGTCGTAAATCTTAAGGGTAGATTCGGTTATAAAAGTCTCGAGCTTAACCAAATGATTTACGGATCCAATACATTATAATTAATTTGAAAGTGAAGTTTGTCAGAAAAATATATTCATAAGGCAATCTACAGGAAAGTTTGAAAACTAAGTCAAATTGAGAGTTTAAAGAAGAAAAATTCTAGTTTGCCTTTAAAATTGTTTTCTTATAACACTTAATAAAATTAGCTCAAATAGCTTTCACTGCCACGAATTTAATCGCAACATCAATAATGAAATTCAGAATTTTTCGGAATTTTTAAATTGAAAGCTTTCAACTCAAAAATGTATTTTTACATCGTGATTTCAGAAACGCGCCACTGTGCGGCGGCGCACGTTATGCTCTGTGTACATGGCCATATTAATACTCGTCGTACAAACATACCTACATACATTTTAGTAGATATATCTGGGCAACTTGACACGTTTCTGCAACAGGCAGCAGCAGCAGCAGCGCATCGTCATCGCCGTCACTGGCATTGCGCTATGAAATGTGCCATAATCATGCGCAGTCGCAGCGCGAATCTTTTTCCAAAAGACGTGAGCCACATAATAATAACAGTATGAGCTATATACATACACACAAACACTCGTACTGGCAAAGCAATAATGAGAAAGCTTGCACCGAAAAATGGCCAACACCATCAACCCATACCCCCACATAGAAATCAAACGAGAAAATCCAAAATGAAACCAACCGAATCACAGTTGCTCTTAGCGCACGATGTGAGAAGTGGAATTTCAGAGAAGATAAAAAATTTTTTAAAACAATTATATCTAACAACCAATTATATTATCCTTATACATCGCACCTACCTAGTAGGGACACATCCGTTTGCAGTCAGAAAAATAAGACCTTGCTACGCCGATGATATTTCGCTTCTTGTTAGAGAAACTGTCAAAAATGGATTCTCCAGATCAATGAGTCGAAAAACATCGCCCAGCAGACAACGACAACTGGTCGTTAACTGGCCAAGCACTAAACAAAAATTGATCTTTTAAATATCTAGGTGCAGATCAGCAATGAAACGTTCTTGTTGCAAAAGAAGAATAAAGAGTGTGAGTCTGGTGCCATAAAGATTTGTATGTATTGTATTTCATAATGTTACAGTTATTGGTAAAAAAAAATCCTCGAGGAAATGCAAAACGGTTTTTTTCGTCTTAACAGCTTTATTTTCTTCTCTTCGCCTGTTTAAAGAGAACCACTGTTAGCCACCATGATCTTCTTCGAGGTCTTACCAGACTGCGAGCCATACGATTCAATCTTCTTCACAATATTCAGGCCCTCCACAACCTCGCCGAAGACCACATGCTTGTTGTCCAACCAGGGTGTCTTCACGGTGCAAATGAAGAACTGGGAACCGTTGGTATTGGCTCCAGCATGTACAGAATGCCGGGTAATTACTTTCAGGCTTTCGTTAAATACTCCACATTATGCCGTTCACCTAGAAATTGGTTTGTCACCTTTGCTTATCGCATGTCTCCGAGCACTTTTTAATTATATCAGAAATGTATTAAACATGCCAGTTTAACGAATTCTGAGAATCTTAGTCAACCATCTACTTCAAGACTGGGCGCAGTGATCAACTGTTGGGAGACCTTAGGAAACTAATGCAATGTGAATATATTTAAAAGTCATCCTAAGCAGGTATTCAAGCCGGTTCTGAACCGCTAATTTCAGCTGATAAGCCGAACCATAATTGATTTGTCAATCATTTTAAAACATGTAAAACCACGGTTTTGATAGCTCCAAAAACCATTTAACAGAGAAAACTGTGAGAACCCAAATAGTTTCTTTTCGAGCGGTTTATACTGCTGATCCTAGAGGATCAGCAAGAAACTTCGACCGAAGAGTCACCCATGTTTTCAGGGGACACGAATTACTTTCATGACAAATGCGACACTGCTACTGTTGGCTTAAGGGGGTATTGGTGCTTGGAAGGCTGTTTTTGGACCTTTATTAAAAAAATCTTATTTGAAAAAGGAAATAGTTATTTTAATTCTATTTTTTTATTGTATTAAAAACATATTGAATTAAATAAAAATTGTTTTTTCCTTTGTACGATGGCTGTTCGAAAAGTTGTCGGCCTTCGAAGTCAAAGTCAAATTATGATTGAAATAAGGGCCATAATGGTGAGAATTCTGCGTCGATTGCACTTTTTTTCATCAAAATCGGTTCAGAACTACGGGCGCAATGGGTGCCGCCAGCTCGAAAAACGTGGTTTTAAGATAAACGAGTTTAAAATTTGCAGATGCTAGGCAAATCGTGTAAGTTTGGATCATTAAAGTTCTAAAGTATTTCGAATTTCAAAAAATCCTTTTAGGACGATATTCTCAAATACCCAAAATAAATCGAAAAAAAAATTTTGCCAAGCAGCAAAACCCCCTTATTTTTCTCAATCCGTTGCGGTCCCATATACATGCAACCTTCAAACATAATATGCAACCTTTACACGCCGGGTAGAATAAACTGCACAATGCAATCTGCCCGATTCTTTTTGCGATACGGGAAGACGAAATATTGAGTTCTATCTGTTTATATTACGGCATCCAACCAAAACAACAACCGATATTTTTAACCAGAATCAAACCGAAACCGCAAACCGAAATACATTTTTTTAAGTGATTGTAACCGAAATGGTTATTTTTTTTTTTTTAGTTAACCATAACGCTTATTTCTGTGCAATATCTTTATTTCCGACCTCATTAGCTCTACATATTTTTGATCATGGCAGTGAGTTGAGTCGATTAAGCGTCTGTTTCTACGCAAATTAGTCTCTCAATTCAATTCAATTTCATTCTCTTTACTTAAACTTAACAATTTGTGAGATCCTATCATTAAACATATTTAAGAGTTAAAAGCAGTGCTTTTTCTACTTAGACTAGGGGTTTCTATTAGATATTAAGTTTTGAACAAGTTTCTATTAATATATATGGGGAGAAATTATTTACAAAAACCCCTTGAAGTTTTAATTTTAATTGGTTTTTTCGCTTCTTTTGGTTTTTTTTTTTCCATTTTCCTTTTTTTTTAATTAGTCTCTCAGTTTTGAAGCAAAGGGGTTAAATTTTGGCACAGAGTCTTCTTTTTACTGCCGGATGACTATATCGCATAGCTGCCATACAATTAATCGGTATGGGAATAGGTCTTGTTAAAAAGCCTTTTTGTTTTTAATATAATCGTACCCCAGCGGCGCAAAAGCACATTACATGATCGATGTTCTCTCTAACACTTTGAAGGCTGGCAGCCTTTAAGTATCGATTAGGGGTCTATATACTTTTACATAAGCTTGGCCATTTTCGTAGGCTTCCTGACTTCAAAACAGAGTTCGATGTAATCGGAAAAGTGGGTGTATAACAGAAAACACTTGGACTTTAGATTACAAGTCTATATACTATTTAAGAAAATGTTGGCGTGGAAGTATGCGTTCAGCTCACAAGACGACTTGTGGACTTGTGTACTACTGTACTCACTTGGTATATGGACTTGTACAGCAGCTACGTTACAACCTGGCACAACCTGGTATATCGGATTGTCACGTGGATTTCAAATCTACACACTTAGTGTATGAAGTTGTAAAGTAACTGGAATACTACTTTGTCAACAGTGAATATGCGATGCTGTAATGTATGTCTGTTTAAGACAGCGATGGGCAAGCCCTTGCTCCGAGAGGCATTTTACGGCAACTATGGGGGCAAGGCACTTTGAAATTGAAGAAAAAGCCCATTTTGTATTCAGCACATAAATTGAAACTGGTCATCCAACATTTAGAGAAAATATTTTCTCAATATTGTCCAATTTATCACCTTTTTGCATCCTTTTTTTAATTTTAGCAACTTTTGAACCTTTAATTTTGGGAATACTGGTTATTGTTATTGTACCGTGTTCAGTGTTACCACAATTTTAAGCCAAAAAGTTTGCTAAGATTGCAAAATTAATATAAAACGAGAGAGTAAGTTAAAGTCGGTCCTGCCCGACTTTAATATACCCGTAACTCAGGGAAATTAGTGTTTAATAGACCTTCCCTATGTTAATTAACAGAGCATTAACATTAATGTGACCATTTAAACATTAAGTGAACAAAAAGTGCATGTAGCGCCAAAACGTAAGCAACGTTTTTTATAACCTTCATAGCTCTGCCATTTATTATCCGATCTTAATGAAACTTTCAGAGATTGTAAATATTGGGCACATACACTACACTGCAAATATGAGCTTGATATCTTTAAAATTGTTGGAGTTATTTAATATTTTTTATTGTGGGCGCGTGGCCAAAATTTGAAATAAACTTGATCTGCGTAGGGACAATAGGAGTCAACATACAAAATTTGGTGGCTCTAGCTCTTCTAGTCTCCGAGATCTAGACAGACGGACATGGCTATATCGACTCGGCTGTTGATGCCGATGAAGAATATATATACTTTATGGGGTCGGAGATGCTACCCTCTGCATGTAACATACATTTGCCCGACTTTAGTATACCCTCTTTACTCAACGAGTAACGAATATAAAAAGTTCATAAAGGTGACAAACTGTTATACAAAATTTCTATTTACAAATGTGTATACAAAACGTAGCGAGAATGACACATTACGTGGGCGCCTACTGAAATGCTTGTTGTGGTCCAACCTCATTCAGCTAGCTTTGCGCCGCTGGGATGTTAAGAATATTTTCTAAATATTAATTTGTAAAAACAAACCAACTCGAAAAGCGTATTTGAACGAGCATGTATTTGTATGGGCAAATATTAACACATTGAAATTCAATTAAAAAATAACCATGTTCGACCGGCAATTAATTTCTGCGCGTAAATTCTTCGTAATTCGCGGTCCATCGAGGAAAAAAATTTCAGAATTTGTGGTGCCGGTTTACCTCTAAGTAAACATTTACCAAATTTTCGGGCAAAGGGGTCGATATCTTATAGCTGTCATAGGAACGATCGGTCGTAAAAAGGGTCTAATTGAAAAACTTTTTTGTTTTCGATGTTAGCTTTCTATAACTCGGCCATTGTAAGTAAAAGTTGTTTTCAAATAAATTTGGCGAAATTTGGTCAAAGTATTGCAAAATGAGTACAGGCAAGCGTGGAAAAACCTTTACACAGACGAAGTTAACTTAGCCTTCTTTTGGTTCAGGCTCAAATCAGATTCCAAAGCAGTATAAACCGGTTTAGTAAAGGTTCTGAGCCATTTCCCTATCTTAATATAAGGAAGTTTGATATTTTCCATGTTCAAAGTCGATTTGAACTGGGTAAGAAATGATTCAAAAGTTATTATAAAATTCCTTACTCTCTTTGAGAGCAAAAGTTCAAAATGATAACTGTTATCACTAAAAATTATTATTGAATCGAGTCGCCATAATAGAATATCTAAAAAGTAAGAATTTACACAGGGATTATTTTTTCGTTCACATGACTTATTATCAACTTCACTTGCATGATAATATTGTGGTTAAAACAAGATTATTAATCTCTTAGCCCGGTTTCTTTCTATTTTTCCTCTTATATTAGGTTTTATTAGGTTCCTGTGGCTCAGATTAAATTTCGAGCACTAAAACATAAATTTGCTTCGGTTCAGTTTCGGTTTGTACTTGCAGAAATCTAGGAGACACTGACTCCGAAGCGCATCGGCTTCTCTGATCAACAATAACATACAAGTGTACCATTCAATCCTAAGGTTCAGTGTTTAAAATCGGCTTGTACCAACTGGATAAGCAAATCAAGATTATCTCTCCCTGAGTCGTATTTACCAGAGTGTCAAGAAAACAAGAAAAAAAGTAAATGTGGCAAACCAAAAATGAAAGGCCAGAAGGAGTTTTGTAAACATTTTTTGGGAAAGTAACAAGGCGAGTTAGTGTCAGGCCAAACGGGTAAAACCGAAAGAGTGGCACGTTGGGAGGCAGGGTGAGCAAGGAGGAGGCAAAAGACAGAGAGCGACAGGCGAGAGAGTTCAATGTCAACAGCGTGGGCACACACAGTTTTTATGTCCACTTCCGTTCGGTTTCATGTACGTTTTGGGGAAAGGGGGAAGGGAAGCCCACAACTAAAGCACGACCACACCTAAACATTAAAAACCAGCGAAAGAAAAATACAATTTTATGTCTTGTTGTTGTTTTTGCTTTGACAAAAAAGAACAGGAGGCCGTATAGGCCAGCGCCAGCAGATATGTACAATGTACATACAAATGTACAACTTGCAAATGGGGTGGAATGTGTTAAACAAGATAGACAGGAGGCATATGGTGAAGTTGTCTCAGGTGTGAGAGACAGCCAGTGGGGTGACAAAAATATATTACGTATGTAAATAGTCTCGGGAAGGGGACTTGAGATGTATATTTATGCACAGTTGTGTGTTTATTAATTAATTTTAGGTGATTTCAGCAAACTTAGCCCCCCCCCACCCTTTGATTACATACCAAATTCGTCTTAATGCGGTGACGCAAATACAAAACACACTCCCCCTCAGATGAGGAGTCGTTGTTGTAATAATTTGCAGTTATTTGGCACCAAACGCTTCTTCACTGAGAGAACTTGATGAGAAATATGAGGAAAAGACAATGGAGCGGCCGACGACGACGACAACAACACACAATTAAAAGATGAAGTTGGCAAACGGTTTTTCAGCAGCTATTATTTATTATTTTTGTTGTTGCTGCCTTTTCCACCGCCGCCGCTATACAATACACTGACACACATTTTTAAATAGAGAAGAGGAGATACTTTTTTCTTCTTCTGCCTTTCAGCATATCTTTTCTTTTGCTTTGCACGCACACACAGTCACACACACACAGAGATACAGAACAGACAGAAGCATGCAGAGGGAGGTCAATTTTTACACACCTTATTTGCAGATTTGAAACACTTTGTAATTGATTATTAACACATTTTCTAGGCAGTTTTCACTTAGGATTCAATTTTCGAGGTATGTTTCAACCTTTTCTATTTTATTTTCTTCTGCTACAACAACCGTGAGCGGCCACAGACGCGAAACGTTGATTAACCAAGCAGACGAACGACAGACTAACAACTAGCTCAACTGAACTAGTTCAGTCGTCAGCTAGAGATGAGGGAGTTTACGATAGTTATCGATTGCTTATCGAAGATGACAGTCACGAAGTAGTAACGATATTTCAAAGTCGGTGAAAGAAATCACAATTATGCCTGAAATATCTTTATAATTGTCTAGTATAGCCGAATAAAAAATTTTGTCGATATATCGCGAATAATGAAGAATTGTAAAACAAAAAAAAATCGAATTTTGCAATGTACACTTTTTTTTTTGCCAAAAATAGGCATATGCTTTTCTTCAAATGCCAAATAAATAAAAGAATAACTTTTGAACGGCTGTTCTCTTTGCCGTAGAAAAAATGTCGATTGCGGTGCGTTATTCTCCCATATTTTACCTCCATTAAATTAACATCATTGACAACTTTCTTTGAACAATTTTATGCTTGTGGTCTGTGTTTTGGGAATCGCTTGTGATATTAGAATTTATTAGAAAGTGGGAAATCGCCCTTTTAACCCAGCCAGAGCCATTTTGTGTTTTGTATGGGGGAGTATGTTTTTGAAAAACCCCTTATTACCGAATATTTTTTGATGAAACTAAATATTTTACCACCACTCAGTTTGGCCCACATTTGAAACAATTTGGGAACGATAAAAGGCATTTGTGCTCCACATAAAATTTTATTATTTTATGTTCAGTATACCTTCGTACTCTCTAAAAATTTTCAAAAAAAGTCGTCGATAGACCACGGATTACATTGGTTCTTTTATAATAGAATTTCAAAGTTGTTATTTTTTCCAATAAAAATACAGTCTCCATCACAAGTGCTTTTCGAATTCTGTTTGATTTAGCAAATAAATATATAGAAAACAATCATAACCTATGCGTAAGACGTGAGTTTTTTTGAATTTGTAGGGCGAAACTGAGGAAAACTTGACCGCTTTTGGATTTAATGAACTCTTTTCCACGCCACCTTTTGAAGGTAAGCTTCAAGGCGCATTGGTTTATATTGGTTTCCCCATGAGGCCTCTGTCACTTAAGCATTTTTTATTTTAAGTGGTGAAGTCTTACCTGTGGATTTCCGTCTCCTATAAATTAATATTTTATGTAGTAAATTATTTTCCGTATTATTTGGGGTGGTAAATAAACTATACGATATTGAATTCTTACTTCCGATAAATAAATGACTTCAACCTCATTAAAGTCCAACTAGATTTAAGATTTAAGAGTGAAAAATTGTTTTAAAAATCTCGGGACTTTCTCCTGCGTCGCTCTTTTCGGGGGATTCTCCATTCCATTTCTTCTTACATTCTTCCCTCCCAGAGTAAATGTCTTTACATTCGATTAAACATCCTCCCAAAGGCCAAGAATATTCTTTGATATGCCACAGAAACCTCTTTTGACCAGGTAACCAAGAAAGAGGTGTTTGCTTATGTTTGACTTGGAAAACAAGAAACAAAGCCGGTTAGGCCCGACTATAAAATACTCTGTACCTGTGAAGTGCTGCCCATCACCGTTGCGACCAGTGCTGCCCATAATTGTTTGTTTTCCTTCCGATCTTTACCATTCCTTTGGAAGATCGATAAATAATCTTGATTACTTAATATTTCCAGAAGGTAAGAACCTTCTATCTATAAAACTGTCGGAGATATGACGTTTTTCCATATGGCGGGGCAGGAGAGGGCGTGGCAAAAATTGACAATAAGCTTGATCTGCCTGCAAGTATAAGAAGTTTTTGTCCCATACATGTCGAACCTCTATCTCTTACCATCTCTGATATCTGTGCGTTCATAGGGACAGACAGACGGACATGGCTAAATCGAATCGGCTGTTGATGCTGATCAAGAATATATAGTATATACTTTATGGGGTCGGATATGCTTCCTTCTGGCTGTTAAATACGTTTTCACAAACTTATTATACTCTGTGCGCCTCTGGTACAGAGTATAAAAACGCACCTCTGGAGCTTCCGTGTAGTAGGCCTCCTGGGGAATCCCGTTAAAAAGCGCACATTGAACTTTACATCAAAAAGGGGCGTGGAAAAGAGTTCATAACAGTTCCAAAAGTGTCAAGCTTTCCTCAATTTCGCTCTTAAATTCCAGCAATTTTACAACTTACATGCTTATTCCACCAACACATATACATATGTACATTTTGAAATTTGTCGATTCCATACAAATGTACACTTATGTACATTTTGATGTTTGGTGATTCCACTGGAAATGTACATTCTCAAGCGACGGCATAAGCTGGCGTTTGTTTAGTTTTCTGATTTTGTACACAAAAATAAATAATCTATACATATACAGGGTGTCCAGAAACTTTTCGTCAGAACTTAAATACATGATAGCTGTTATTAACAGAAATGCTTTTTTCTTTTACACCATGGGTCTAAGTCGCACCGCTATCGATTTACAACGCGTGCTCGACGTAAGAGAATTTCATAGCAATACAAATTATTACTCTCAATATCACACTCCAAACTTTCCCTAAATATGAAAAATGTCAATTAAATTCTATAAAATGCATTTTTTGAAAACTATTTCACAGAAATTTTCATTTAGATTAAAAAACTGCATCAAAACTGCATTTTATTTTGATACGTAATAACTTGGAAACGAATCCACTTAGAGCCATGGTGTAAAAGAAAAAAATATTTATATTGATAACATCTATCATGTCTTAAAGTTCTGACGAAAAGTTTCTGGACACCCTATAAGTGTTTGTTCCTTATAGGCGTCCAATCCTCTGATCCGATCTTCACGAAATTTTCACAGTATGTTCATATCGATCAGGAAAAAGTCATAGGCTATGTGTCACGTCTGTGAGCCGGTTCAAAAGCGGTTAAAATCTTTAAAAGTGGTTCAGAGCCATATCTCAGAATTAATTTAAGCTAAGATCTTGAAACTTGGTCTGTAGGTTGGTAATAAGGATTTGGATATTTTACTGGATCAGAACTGGGTTTGAACCGGTATAAAAATCGAACCGGTTCAACAGTGGCTCTGAGCTATATCGCAGAAGTTATTTAAGCAACGAACTTGAAATTTGGCATTTAGGTAGGTAATATGGAGTAGTGTATTTTACTGGCACAGAACCGGTTTCGACCCGGTTCAAGAGTGGTTCAGAGCCAGATCTCGGAAAATGTTTAAGCTACGAACTTAAAATTTGGATTGTAGTCTAAAAATATGGCATTGGATATTTGCAAACCGAAACTGGTTTTGAACCGGTTCCAATATGGAATCCAATATGGAACCGGTTCAAGAGGGATTCAGAGCCATATCTCAGAAGTTGTTTAAGCTACGAACTTAATATTTGGTCCGTAGGTAGGAATTAAGGAGCTGGATATCGTATTTGTGAATTGTAAGACCACAAAATTCTCTGAGCTTTTTAGACAAATCAGTAGTGGTGTTGGGTGGGCTTTGTTAATTAATGTTGTATAGCCTCCCTTGTGTTAGTTAACAGAGCATTAACATTAATGTGAACATTTCAACGTCATGTAAGCAAACAGCACATGCGGCGCCAAAAAGACTGCAACTTTTTTAAATCTTTTATAACTCTGCCATTTATTATCCGATCTTTATGAAAGCTTGATCTGGTTACAGACAATAGGAGTGTACGTAAAAAATTTGGTCGCTCTAGCTATTCTAGATAATAACCATAAATTCTAGGGGTAAGTCGTTAAAAAATTGTTATATTTTTATTTAGGTTTTTTAGGACTCCCAATTGAGCTATTGAACTGAGGAAATTTAATATGTGTTATAAACATGTCAGTAAAATTGGTTTGTTTTATTCTTCTTGTTTTCGACTTTTGTGTGGCCGGGTGGCTCAGCGGCTAGTGTGCGCGACCGCTGTGCAAGAGATTCGATCCCGCCTCGGAATATTTTATGAAAAAGTTTTTTCTTTAAATAAACTTTACACCCGGTCACCTCTCTCTGCTTTTGGTGTCAGCTTTGTAGTAATTAGCTATGAAAAGCTTCTCAAAATCTTGATTTCAAAATAGGTCCAGAAGGTTCAAACCTTCTATCTATAAAACTGATGAAGTTCCGTCCCATACATGTCGAACCTCTATCGCTTACTGAAAGGAAATTTCTTTTTTTTCTGAAAGTAGGCCACTATGCTAGACAATTATCTTATAATTATACGTCTAGTGGAGAGCTTACATTACTCTTTCTAAAACTAATTAAATCACCGTTTCCACATGGACTTTCAGTACCCACTCACGCCTATCGATAACAATTTGAAGCTACTCCCCCACATCACTAGACTCCAGCCCAAGCAATTTTTGGTCACACTAATTCTTGTAAACGCTCAAACAAATCTGTAAACAAAATGAATCCCCTAACAAATATGAAAAATGTCCTAAAACTGAGCGAACACGAACTGCAACATGGCCCGGGCAAGAAAAGCTGGCATGACATGTACCGGGACTCGGCTTGGATCTTTGTGGCAGGCTTTCCCTACACCCTCTCCGAGGGCGATCTCATTTGCGTCTTCTCCCAGTATGGCGAGATAGTAAACATTAATTTAATACGCGACTCCAAGACGGGGAAATCCAAGGGCTTCTGTTTTCTTTGCTACGAAGATCAGCGCTCAACTGTTCTGGCTGTGGACAACCTAAATGGCATCAAGATCATGGAACGTACCCTAAGAGTTGATCATGTTGCCGATTACAAGCCGCCCAAGGAGAATGAGAAGATGGACGAGGAAACGCTGCGTCTGTATATGGAGGGATGTGCCCCAAAACCACAAATCGTAGATTTTAAGACCGAAAAGTCCAAAGATAAAACAAAATCTCGAGGCAAATAAAGTGTAGTTTAATAACGAATGTGAACATTACTTTTCATCATCGGCACTCTCAAAGGAATCTTCATCAGAAGACGACTCCCGGCCTTCGGCCTCGCGCAATATGCGACGCTTGTAACGCTCATAGGCACTGCCGCGTTCGCGATCCACATTAAAGAAATCCACATCATCCACAAAACTATCGTGCTCTGTGTCGATGGTATGGACATAGGGATCGTGGTAGGTGGCAAAGTCCTCGTCTTCACTGGAGCTGGCGAATTCATCTTCGTCATCATCTGGTATAAGGTGGTGAAAAAACAAAAAATTATTGGAACACGTTGGGGAAATCGATTGCTTACCCAGCATAAATTTATTCATTTGACGACACAATTCATCATCGGAACCACCACCTCCCATGGCAGCCTCTTCATCATCATCGGGATAGTCATTGGCATAGTAATTCTCTTGATTGGAATCTTCTGAATCGTACTCTTCGTCTTGATCATTGTAGCAATCCTCCACAACGAGCTCACCCATGGGACAAATGCTAGGTGTGCCAAAAAAAAAAAATTAAATTAGATGTCTTTCTGGTTAGAAAAATAAGTACCAAGGACAGAACCAAACTAACCGACTGGGATCAAAAACGCAAACATTTTAAAGGTAGAACTCAAAACGGGAACGCACAGTGCACACTGGGACAGAATGAAAAACTGACCGGCAGAAATTAATAACGTCGCACAGTGGTCCAGTAAAATATGATACTCAGCTGGTTTTCCAAAACTAAAATTTAATCGGTCAAGGTTTAGGGCATTTATTATACAATTAAAATTTTCCACACCTTGAGTTACCTTTATTGTTTAATCTAGTGCAAGCTGCATCGGATGAACGGTATAATTTTGCGAATTTCGCGATTTTTGGACCTTAGAAACCTTCGCGGCTAAGGGTCTAATCATTGACCAAAATTTCATCGCAATCGGATGAACGGTATAGTTTTTGAATTATCGCGGTTTTTGGACTATTTACCGTCCATTTCTTCAAATCAGAATCCTTCACTCGAAAGCGTCCAAGCATTCTCCAAAGTTTTATAACAAACGAAAATTTTGCAAATTTCGCGGTTTCTTCTACTTGGAAACCTTCCCGTGTAAGCGTCGATTAATTTCCCAAAGTTTTAGCGAAAACGTAAATTTTGCAATTTTCGCGGCTTTTGGACCATTTCACAGACATGAGACATAGCCTATGACACTTTCCAGATCGACAGGAACTTACTGTGAAACATTTCGTGAAGTTCGGTTTAGCGGTCTAGACGCCCACCAAGTTTCATGCTAATCGGACATTTGGTATAGCTCCTATAAAAATTTAATATTTTTTAATACAGCATTTATTGTAATTATTTTTGAAAATCATATTTCTTTGGGTATATTTAGTTTAAACCAGGGATTAATACCGGAACCGTTAACCGAAATAAACCTTTCAAATCATGTACCGGAACCGATACACATGTTTTTTGAGAACCGAATTCCGTTTACCGTTATTATTGGAACCGGATCGATGCCGAAACTTTGGTACCGGTACTGTTTCGTTTTTTTTTTAACTTTTGCAGAGCGCATCATATTTTTGGTCAGATGTTTGTAACGCAAAGATGGAATCATAAGACGTTCTTTAAGGTACATGTCTAGTTTCAGATTTTGAAAATTTCGATTTTTTTTTTTTGGCTTAAATCATG
The DNA here is from genome assembly GCA_018904265.1 of Lordiphosa collinella. Classification (NCBI taxonomy): domain Eukaryota; kingdom Metazoa; phylum Arthropoda; class Insecta; order Diptera; family Drosophilidae; genus Lordiphosa; species Lordiphosa collinella. The sequence continues at coordinate 68,038 of JAEIFV010000441.1, read as the reverse complement.
CGTTATAATGTTAAAAACATCCCCTAAAATTTTTAAGCAAAAAAAAAATACAAATTCGAGATATTTTGATTTTTGTACAGGTAGGTCGGGCGCAAAATCACAAAATTGGCGCGCATTTGCTGTTGAGCGTTTACTTCGATTTTGTTTGCTTGTTTTGTTTGCCTTTTCAAAAGTGAAGTGAAAAAGGAATCGAAAAAAAAAAAAAAAAAAGAAAAAAAAATAAGTCTCATTACTTTTCGATCAACTATGTTTCAAAAAAAACATCAAAGCGAACTAAAATACGTAAATAAAAAAAAAAAAAAAAAATTTCATTATTTTTTGATCAACCCTTTTTCCAATTGAGAGCAATTTTTGAGCTGCTCTCACACACATTAATGCAAAAATGTAAATGTATTTTTTGCCTGCCTCTGCAGTAAAATGACTTGCACGAAAATCTCTCAGCTTCTAAAAGGCGATTAATGTATGTTCGTAAATTGAATAATTTGTTTTACATACACACATACGTATGTACATTGGCTAGAATCTAAAATATGTTTGTGCCCGTGTGTGGCTCAGCGGCTAGTGTGTGCGAGCGCTGTGCAAGAGGTCGTGGGTTCGATCCCGCACCCGGTCACCCCTCACTGCTGTTAGCGCCAGCTTTGTAGTAATTAGCCATGCAAAAGCTTCTCAAACTGCCGTTCGGATTCGGCGTTAAACTGTAGGTCCCTTTCTTTTGAGCGAAAAATTAAAAGCACACAAGCCAAGAGATTGAGAGGAGCTAGGCTTTGGCCCTTTGGGGCATGTGCATGTACATATGTATTGAAACCAGTGGCTCGGACGTCAGTTGTACATGCCGAGAATTTCAACACGGGCCAACGCCACATAAGTACATAAATATTTACAAATTTTTGATCTTTTCTTTGTATGTTTGTTGTACAATGTACAACATATAAAATTCAGTTGTCTTTCATACTTGCATTCGTTTGGCGCATAGCTCGATTCAGTATTTTTATTCTTGCCACATACGGTCACACTGATCTCGAAATATATTAAGTTTTTCTATTTTAACTCTTTGGAAGCATTCCATTTGCTCTTAACAGAGTTTTTGTCTGTGAAATGTACCACAAAATACTGGGACTAATTGTGGCCGAGCTATGCTGCGTTTGCTTGGCCAGTCCGGGTGCCTAGGGGTGAAGCCCGCTGTGAATCTACCTGATCTAACCTTGCTTGGCAGCGGCAAGAATTACTTTAAATTTCAAGCGGAACACCACTACAAAAGAGAAGACTCTCACAAACATTTGAAAAGCGAGCAGAAAGCGGCCTTTCGAGTGTTCCCTCTGCCCAAAAACATTTACCACTAAGCACAACCTGGAGCGACACCAGCACACGCATACTGGCGAGCGCCCATTTAAATTTAGTGCCCTGAGGAGCTTTTTAAAGGCACATCTGCGAACTCATACTGGTGAGCTGCCCTTCCAATGTTCGCAGTGCTCGAAGACCTTTACACAAGAAGCAATCTAAATCAACACCTACGTACTCATACTCGCAAGAGACAGAAACACTTCGAGTGTTCCCACTATTCGAAGACCTTTCACAATAAGCGCAATCTGGAGCAACACCAACTTTCATATACTGGCGAGCGACTCATGCCCAGAATGCTCAATGTCTTTTGGCCAAAAGAGCATTCTACATAAACACCTATGTACTTACTCATACCGGCCAGCGACCCTTAAACTGCTCTCTTCCCCCAAAAAGACTCTCTGAAGAGGACTATCCGTTCGCATACTGGAGAGCGACCTTTCCAATGTTCTCACTACTCTAAGGCCTTTAGCCAGCCATACGATCTTAAAAAACACTTTGTGAGGTCCCAGAATAGCAGGAGATTTCAAAAGTACTTTCTGTAAAATAATACGAAATGTGAAAATCGATTGCAATTTTAGTTTAAATGTCAAACGACTGAAACTTTTATGTGTTCTTATATTACAAAGGAATAAAATGATTTGGACTTATCTCAGAATTTGTTTTTTACAATCAGGCCTGTTCGCGTTTCCGAGTGGAATTAAAAAGTAAAACGATCGCAATTCCGAATCGTTTTCATTTCGGTGTTCCCGTTTCCGAGTGAAATTGAAATCGATTGTCTTTTCGAATGAGTGCTTGAATCGTTTTCGAATTTTAATTCAGCCGTAAGACAGCCTTAACAATTTCGCTTACATACAATTGCCAAGGTACAAGAATAAAAAAAAATGAATTTAAATAAAATTGTACGCACGATATATCAATGAATACTGTGGCCGGGTGGCTCAGCGGCTAGAGTGCGCGACCGCTGTGCATGAGGGCGTGGGTTCGATCCCGCCTCGGAACATCTAATGGAAAGTTTTTTCTTTGAATAAAACTTTACACCCGGCCACAACTCTTTGCTGTTGGTGCCAGCATTGCAGTAATTAGCCATGAAAAAGCTTCTCAAACTTCCGTTCGGATTCGGCGTTAAACTGTAGGTCCCTTTCTCTTGTGCTAAAACTAGAAGCGCACAAGCCAAGAGATTGAGAAAGGCTCGGCTTTGGCCCTTTGGGGCTGTGTCATCTTGACAAGCTAATTTTACTTTACTTCAAAATCTCAACAATAGCAACCATGTTACAATAAAAATATTTGCAAGATGAAAAGAGTCACCGTTGCCAAGAAAATTGTCACTTACTTTTCATTCGGCTGACTCTTATGCAAAACTTTTGAAGCCGAGTATCTTGATCGTTTTTCGGAGACGGGAACAGCTACCAATTCCGATTCCGCATGATCTGATCGAAATAGAAAACGGAACCGAAACCGGTTATACCGGTTCGTACCGAAATAAAAAACTGGGTACCGTATCGAAACCGAAATAGAACCTTTTACCGAAATATTCATTTTGGTTTGTACCGGTACCTGTACCGTTTCGGTATTAATCCTTGGTTTTAACTTAGTTTCAGGGCTGAAAACCCAATAAATTTTTCGGAAATCCGGTTCGCGGGTTCGAACCAAAATTTAACAATGGTTAAGGTTCGGAAATTTGAGGTTCAAGTTTTTGGGAAGAGGGTTTTGGTTCAAACCTTGTTTCAGCCCATGCTTTATACAATATTAAAAAAAGAACAAATGTATTTTGTAATCAATTTAATCCCATGTATATTTTACAAATCGCTTTCCACCTACAAACGGCCGAATCGTGTTGACATTGGGTCGTTTTTGAGTCGGAAGCGAATTGTAGAATATTCAAAATATAATTTACCGTGAAGTAGAATTCCTTTTTTCTAGATGTTTTATTTAGATTTAATGTCGATTTTAAGAGTCAGTTTTGTCTTTAGGCTGAGACGTGTCAAAATCAGTAAAAAATTTGTTATTGAGAAAAGATCTGGCGCTTAGAGCTCAAAAAAATTCGGATGCACAAAAAATCACGGTGCAAATTGTGTAATACAACTATTAAGACCAGTAGCATCTGGACAAACATAAAGGCGCATTTAAAAGCAAAGCATAGAGAATTGCAAACCTAAAACGATAAATGTATTTATAAATAATATTGACTTCCGCGAAATAATGTTCATATTTGTGTGAGTTGGCGGCTTTTTTGCAAGTCTGTATATTGTGCATATTTATTACTTACTGATATTATACGTATGCTTGTATGTCTATACAAAAAATCGGATCGGACATGTTCAATCTCTGAAGCGCTAATGAAAATCATAAAATTTATATGTCAAATCTTTGAATTTTTTTAGACGGAAATTCAACCAAAGCAGAATCATTGGATTTTTATTTTAATTTTCCTTCGCCTAACATGGTGTGGGCATGGCATGGCAATGCGGGTGCCAGTTTTTGTTGTTAGGTTAAATATATTTGGGTTCTTGGATCCAAAACATACAGTTGTAAGAATTTGGCTAAAATTTGAGAATATTTTTTTTTAAAACTTTAATAACGAATTACTGTGTTTTGCAGAAGACTTCTGAACTTGTGTGCGACAAGTCTACCAAGTTGAGTAGAAATCGCTGGAGAAATTTTAAACCGAGTCTGATGGCTTTAGGTATAGCTCCTTTGTATGTGCAGAGCTTTTCATACAGAATTCATTCAAAGTTAACAATTGCCCGCACATTTTGTAAGTCGAATTCCAACGCCTTACGCAGTCAAGTACTGCTTTCTTAGGATTTTCCGATCGAAGAAGAGTTCGCAACGTCTTACAAAGAATGCAAATGTTTGATATATCATCCAAAAGAAATCATTGGCAACCAATACAATTTTTTTTGAACCGAACCCTTCTTTAAGTTTTCTTGCTCCGGTTCGGGTTCAGGTTCGGCCGGGAAAAAATTGTTTGCTCCGGTTCGGCTTCGGTTCCGACTTCCCAAAAATCCCGGAGTCTCCGACTCCGGAGCTGTTCGCCTCCGAACCGGTTTGCAGCACTGTCTTAGGCCGTAACCAGAGCTTTTTTCCCGGTATAGAAAAGATGGAAAAAGTGTTTTTTCTAATTGCAATCTTATGAAAATTCCATCAACCTAAAATATGAAATTTCGTGCCTTAAGAATCATCTGCAGGCATGTTTTAAATTCCACTTCCACTGCAACGGAATTGATTCAGTTTCTCGCAACACAAAACGATAGCGTTTTTCGATTTAATAAGTTATGCTTGTTGGCCAGTGAAATGAAATGTAATTGTCAAATTAAGCAATTCTCCTTAATTCTGTGATCAAAATAGAACGTATTTATGTAATCTGAGCTGCACTTAAGTCTTTAACTGAAATAAAAATAATTTTATTGTTAATGGTTTCGAAAAAATTGGCGGGACCAGCCAAAAAAAGTCAGCCTCTCATTTCCGCTTATTCCATTTGCGATCGTTTAGATTGATTCTATAGTGCCGATTTCTTTTGGCCCGTGGATTGCCAGAAGTAAAACGTAAGCAATTTCTTTCGGAATTGAGAACAGCAAAACCAAACCGAAACGGAGTTGCGTTCGGTTTACTTTTCAAAACGTGGCGGAATTAAAAACATGCCTGAAATTAATAAAAAAAAAAAAGAGGAAAGTTTACTTCTGGTCGGCCGAAGTTTCTAAATAAGACAACTTTTCGTTCCTTACTTTTCTATGGGAGCTATACTATATAGATGTCCGATTTCGACCAAACTTAGTGCTCTCATGGAAAAACATAACTGTTAGTTACGAAATTTGGAGGCGATCCCAATTAAAACAAAAAAGTTTTTCTCACTAGAACTTCTTTTTCGACCGATCATTCATACTGCAGCTAGATGCTATAGTCAGCCGATTTTGACAAAACTTTGTAGAATTGTGTGGGAGCATATAAAACAAACACAATCATCTCCGACCACATAAAGTATATATATATTCTTGATCAGCATGACGAGCTGAGTCGATTGAGCTTTGTCCGTCCGTCTGTCTGTTTCTACGTAAACTAGTCTCGCAGTTTTGAAGCTATCGAGCTGAAATTTTTCACAGAGATATCTTTAAGCTGCTCACGTCACATATGTCGGAACCGCGAAGATAGGATGGTCATTTCTAGTAGCTGCCATACACATTTTTTTTGTTTAATTTTTAAGCCCTTGCAGAGAGTATTATAAAATTGTCCAGATCTAGCCCTGATCGTCTGTTTCTATGCTATCTCCTCCGTCATTTTTAAAGCTATCCTCACCAAACTTTGCACGAAGTCTTTTGGTACATAAGCTGCACATTTGTCGGAACTGGCCGGATCGGATGACTATAGCAAATAGCTGTCATATAACCGATCGGTTGAAAAACTAGTTTTAGTGGGAAAAACTTTTTTTGTTTTTAATGGAATCGCCTTCGCAAAATGTACATGTTAGTTTGTTATGCTTTTCCATGATTTCATTAAATTTGGTCGAAATCGTACATCTATATAGTATAGTTCCCATAGAAAAGTAAGGTCCGAAAAGTAGTATTTAGAGAAACAAACTGCAAGGGTATACAAAAATACGGCAGAGCCGAAACTAGGTTTCCCCTCCGCGGTTCGAACCCGCAAAACTCGTTGGGTTCGGGTTCACGGAGCGGGCTCAGAAGATCGCCGAGCCCAGGTTCAGGTTCGAACCAGGGTTCAGTCATAATTTGTTTTTCACTACTTTTGAAAACATGTATGTAAATTCAAAGAAAATTAAACATTTTGTTCATTGATGAAGTTTAGAGTCTTGATGTTTTTAATATAATATTTGCGCTTAGTTTTATTTAATTTTTAATATGTCTTTCAATTAATTTTCACCTTTACTGGTTTTTTGGCAGAAGAAAACAAACCTTAGATAAAGCGACCCCTGGAGTCTTCTTCACCAAAGCTACGAGATCGACCTTTGCCCCAACGACTACAACCCGTGTTTCTTTCGCAAGCGCCTTGAAACTAGGAAATGATAGACCCGCACCCATATCTACGGTTTCGCATGAAATTAGAAGTGAGCCGACACTGCCATCAAAACAAGCGGAACAACCATCAAACTATAGCTATCCTTAAATGCAACCCAGATCCCGCAATCAAACGATGTTGTATGCCTAGGTGTGCACCTCGTTAGAAGGCTCACATGGCGCAAACACATAGAGTCGAAAAAGCTTCAAATCAAGCTGAAGGCCAACAGCCTTCACTGGCTAATCAACTCCCGTTCCCCTCTTAAACTGGAATATAAAGTCCTACTGTACAAAAGCATCATAAAGCCTGTCTGGACGTATGGCTCGTAGTTATGGGGAAATGCCTGTGCGAGCAGTGTGGACATCCTCCAAAGATCACAATCAAGAATTCTTAGAACCATCACTGGAGCGCCATGGTACATTCGCAATGAGTGTATTCACAATGACTTCAGCATCCTATTGGTCGAAACTGAAATAGAGCAACTTAAACAAAAATATTCTGAGAAGCTTCTTACCCACCCAAACCAACTTGCAAAATATCTTTCCATGCTAGCAACGCATTCTCGTCTCAGGAGAAATGACCTACTAATCTAGCGACTGACTTGAAGGGCCGCAGAACACAAACTAATTCCAACAGGGGATGGTTTATAAAACAGTTTCTAGATTAAGATCTGAAAAATTATTGTTAGTCTCATTAAGAGAAGATCCAATAAATACAAAATAAGCTTAAAAAAAAAGCGCGCTCTACTGATACTTTTGTGGCAGAAATTGCTATTACACACAACAAATGCGACATTTTTAAGTTCTTCAAAATGATAGTCTTCCAAAAACTTTAATACATTAGAATTTTAAGACAGTCTATGTAAAAAAGTAGCAATAAAGTCGTTCAATATCATATTGATTCATCATTGCAATATATGTTTCTTTGCAAGTTGTTGTTGTTGTTAGGTTAAATATATGGGCATTTCCACAGAAAGGTCCACCGAGACCAAAAAATTAAAAGTACTTAAAAACCCTTTTTTTCTATCATTTTTTATGGGGAAACAATTAAATTAAACCAGTTTAAGCCAATTTTAAATTTACTCATATTCCATTTCGAGATTTTCAAATGCAAAGTCGAGCAATCACCATTTTTCTTATTTTTATCCTTCTTTTGCATGTTTTTTTTCTAAAAAAGTACCTATAGATTTCAAAAAACAATAATTGCATAAGAAACTATAAGAAACTATGTGAGTGCAATATAAAGCAGGGATTGAACCGAACCGAACCGTTTATTTCAGCCGGTGAACCGAACCGCAAACCGAACCGGCATCCTTTCAGAAAAGCTGAACCGAACCGAAAACCACAAAGAAAAACGGTTCGGTTCAGTTCTCTGACGAGTTTTAAAATGTGAATCGCTTTCCTTTAGCCAATGATACGTAATAATTTGGGAATTTGAATCGTTTCCCTAAGACAATTTTTATATGACATTTCGTTCGACCTTCTACAAGGTGCATTCTTGATATAACCTTTATGGATGACTTGACACAAATTTTAGAACATGTAATTGCTCGCCGATCTCTTAATATATCTGTCATGAATCTGCTTTCTTTTCTTCAATTTTCGTCCTCCACTGAACAATATTATCAATTTTGTATGGTACTTCTTCATCTAAATTTAATCTTAGTGAGGAGAGTTTTTTCTCATATGATTAAAAGGGTGTGTAAGATGCATGGTACGTATTCTTTTCTAGCCGACATTCTCTGTTTTCGAAAGGCATTCCTCTAGGAACTTATAGACGAGTCCTGCAAATCCGACATCCAAAATTTTAGACATTCTTCTTAGGATTTTAAAGATATTCAAATAGTCAAAGTAATTGTTAGCCGTCTTAAGGGGGTCTTCTCATTCAAAACCCGTTTTTTGGACCCTTTTTAAAAAAATTCTTATTTGAAAACGCAAAGAATAATTGAAAACTTTTTTTATTTATTGTATTACAAAAGGTTCAAAGTAAATAAAAAATTTTTTTTGCCTCGATACGAGGGCTGTTCAAAAAGTAATGAGACTTCAAAGTTGGTGGTGAAAAAAAAGGTGTCGTCACGGCGGCCACGATTCCGGGTCTCCGGAGCGTCCGAAATGAAAAAAAAAAACGTTATAACGTTATAATCAGTATAGATGTAATTCTCGGCTGAACCTCAAACTTAATTTTGTGATTTTTTTTTGACAAAATGGCGGCCATTCAAAAAAAAAATTTCAATTTCGGGCTTTTTTTTGTAGTTTAGTGTAAAAAAAAATAGTAAAAAATTTTTTTAAAATTATGGTCGAGGTTCAGCCGAGAATGGTGACAATTCTGCGTCGATTCCACTTTGTTTCATGAAAATCGGTTCAGTTGAACTGGAGATATCATGGCCGCCAGTTCGAAAAACGTGGTTTCGAGATAAACGCGTTTAAAGTTTGAAGTAATTTTTTTGGAAAAAAAAAAAAAAAAATCAAAAATGTTTAAATGCAGTTTTGAAGAGCTGACAATTCTCCGTCGAATTCACTTTGTTTCATCAAAATCAGTCCGGTAGAACCGGAGAAAACTTAACGCATAGGTCAAAATACGAGGGTTTAAAAAAAAATTGCTCAATGAGAAGACCCCCTTAAGTTTGCAGTTGCTTGGGAATTTAGGTCACATTGGGTCACTAAAAGGACTATATCTCCTAAACTAATTCGAGTTTTCGAAAATCCTTTTGGGGGGATATTTTTGAATATCCAAGCTATAAATAAATGCAAAAAAAAAAGTCGAAAAAAAAAGTTGCTCAATGAGAAGACCCCCTTAAGGTTGAGGATTGATTTTAATTCTATAATCAATCTGAAATCAATAACAATGATATGATCATATGGACACAAAGCAGATTATCGATACTCAGACAGACACGGTTTAGTTTTTTTAGAACAATCATTTTATCGTGACTGGTGCTTTTGCATGTATATAGGGTAAACGACCAAGTTTTGATTTTAGTCAAAGTGATTGTTAGCCGTCTCAAGGTCGAGGGTTAGTTATAATTCAATAATCAATCAGAATTCAAATGGTTTATAAGAATTCAAAGTCACCTTAAGTCAGAAATCATAATATTTTATAATGTGCCTCTATGAACCACTGAACCGAACCGAAACCGCGGTTCAGTTAGTTCTTATTTTCGAGTGGTTTGCATCCCTGATAAAAAGTAAGTTTTTTCTTTGCATTATAAAAAAAAACACAAATATAATCATAGAGAAAAATGTGTCACATAACGTATGTCACGTAACGTATCATAATGAGTCCAAATATAAAAAACACCAACATTTATTTTTCAACGAATCAGCTCGAAATATATAGTAACATGATTGTAGATCGAACTAAAATTTGTTGAACTAAGAAACTCGAGCGGGCTTCGCAGATTAGTCAGATTGAGACTCCGGAGCGGTTCGCCTCCGAACCGGTTTTCAGCCCTGAATCTAAATATAATCAATCAAAATTTAATTCTTTATGATCGCTCTAAAAGAATTATGAATCATTAATGATTTCAAGACGAATTAAATCTTAATGATTTAAAGCCAATTGAAACCAATCGTTGCTCTTTTCAATCAGGTTGTTATTGGGCGTGTTTCTGCAGCATAAATCGATGACAAATAACACAAGTTTACAAATAATTAATGATTTTTTCATCCTCGACAATTTTATGTCATTCCTTATGTAAAATCATGCGCTGAATCCGAATCTGTAGTTAAAAACTTTTTAAGTAGATTGTTTCTATGCTATCTCCTCCGTCAGTTTTAAAACTATCCTCATCAAACTTTGCACGAAGTCTTTTGGTACAAATACGCTGCACATTTGTCGGAACCGGCCGGATCGGATGACTATAGCATATAACTGCCATAGGAACGATCGGTTGAAAAACTAGTCTTAAAGAGAAAAACTTTTTGTTTTTAATGGAAACGCCTCCAAAGTACGTATTTCTTAGTTTACTATCTCTTCCCATGATTTCACTAAGTTTGGTCGGAATCGGATGACTATAGCATATAGCTGCCATAGGAACGATCGGTCGAAAAACTAGTTCTAGTGAGAAAAACTTTTTTGTTTTTTATGAAAACGTCCTTATTATTGGCATACACTTATTTTTTATACTTTTACATATTTCTACAAAAATTGGTCGAAATCGGATGACTATAGCATATAGCTCCCATAGGAACGATCGGTCGAAAAACTAGTTCGAGTGAGAAAGACTTTTTTATTCTTAATGAAAACGTCCTTATCATTGGCATACCCATAGAAAAAAATGTCCAAAAAGTAGTCTTAGAAAAACTTTTTTGTTTTCAATGCAAGCTGCAAAAGTATACAAAACTTCGGCCGAGCCAAAGTTAACTTTCCCCTATTTTTTAAACTAACAAAAATTTTTTTAAAATTTCTTTCTCTTTTGGATGATATAAACTAATACTTAACCAATTAAAAAAGTGTTAATTTATCGAAATCTGTTGAAAATTGGAGAAGCTATTAGCATTTACTTAGAAAATTAGCAATTTCAGTTTTAGCGTTCATATGGTATTAAAAATGTCTATGGTCCGTTTTGCTCCGCCGTTTGGGATTATCTCGATATCTGTTCTACTTAAAAATTTGTTAACTCCAGATTCGGATTCAGCGCGTGATTTTACATAAGAAATGACATAAAATTTAAGAGGATGAAAAATGCTGTAAACTAGTGTAATCGATGGATTCAGTTCGATTTTTGTTTCATTGTGTCTCCATTACAAAATTTGTATGATGGACTAGTCTGATTTGTTATCAATAGCACATAACTGTCAATAATAAATAAACAAAGTTTTAAAAAGGAAAAAGAAAAGCAAAATGACTATACTAACTGAATTTGCGGGTGGCGTGGTTTCGTATGTAAATCACGTAATCAACTGCAAGACTTTTGACTCTGCCCTGGCAATGGTATGCCACTTGTTAAAGGCGGCAAATTCTTACAAAATATGTATTAAAGATCCTCTTAAATAAATATTTTGCGTAATAACTTTATCATTGATTCTGGGGGTGCCCCAGAAATCTCTAGTGATTTTCGTTTAACCGCTTGTATTTCGAACTAAAAATGCTTGAATAAGCGAGTTACAGACGAAAACGTAAACGGGTCGGCGCTGACCCGACAGTCATTCCTCAATTTTCAAAGGCGTTTTTCTCGAAACCACGTTATTCAACTCGGTACCCAAAATTTGTCCAAAACCAATGAACCGATTGCCTTGAAACTGGTTGTGCTTTATTCTATATACTATTTGCACAGGACGAAGCGACAACCCAAACAAGAAACATTTGGGCTGGTGTACCGCAGGCTAGCGTATTGGGTCCTACGCTGTACGCCCTATTCACTCAAGATATGCCCAGAGCCTTTAGCATTACGCTTGAAAACCCCGAAGATCTTCTAGTCGCAACATTTGCTGACGACACGGCCATACTTTCCCGCAACAAATGCATATACTCAACCACAGATGCCCTTCAAGAGTACCTGAATAGGTTTAGCAACTGGGCCGCTAGATGGAACATTAGTTTATTTTATCTAATATCCCAATGACACAAGACATATAGCTTATAAATGAAGTCATTGGTCACAAAAGGTGTTACAATATAATTTTCAATTAATTAGTTAATTACAATATAATACGACTTAAGACAAAATTAGGTTATTTTTATTTTTATATATGATGTTGTGGTATAAATCAAATAGATTAAATTAAATTGATTAAATTTCATTGCCATAAACACGGATAAGTCCCGGGAGTATTCTTGCATAAAGCATAAAGCAGCCCATAAACACCTTGGGGTGACACTGGACAGAATACTGACCTTTGGACACCATGTCAAGACAACAGCTCAGGCAGTGGCTGCATGGGGTGGCTCCTAAGCTCCAACAACAAGCTGTCACTCAATACGAAAGTCCTAATCTACAAGGCTATTCTGGCTCCGGTATGGAGATATGGAATCTCGGCGAAGTCTCACCTGAGAAAGATTAGAGTGGTCCTTAATCCTTAGACGCATCGGGAGCTGAATGGTGCCTGAGAACCACGATATTGAAAAGGACCTTGGAGTTCAGATGGTTAGAGATGTTATCAACAAGTAGGCCGCCATATACCTTGACAAGCTATCTCACCACCCCAACAAACTGGCTAAAAACTTGTTAAAAAGACGGAGAATCCAAGGTGTACGTCAAAGGAGAAGGTAAAAGAGAGTCTTACCCAAGGACCTCAACTCACGGCGACTCTAGCAGGACACCATTTACACCAAATTCTTACACTTTCTCACTAAATACCTACATTAAAACCATTATTCATTATCGGTAAAGCCCAAATGGACACTGCCAAGTACTGTTAAAACCCAAAATGTCAGAGGATTTGTATACCCTTGCAGAGGGTATTATAAAATTGTGCGGATGTTTGTAACGCATTGAAGGAAGCATCTCCGACCACATAAAGTATATATATTCTTGATCAGCACGTCGAGCTGAGTTGTCCGTTTGTCTGTTTCTATGCTATCTCCTCCGTCAGTTTTAAAGCTATCCTCACCAAACTTTGCACGAAGTCATTTGGTACAAATACGCTGCACATAGTGAGGAAAATTGTTTTGTTTTCAATAGAAACGCCTCCAAAATTCGCATTTCTTAGTTTGCCAAGTTTTTACATGATTCCATCAATTTTGGTCGAAATCGGACATCTATATAGTATAACTGTCATAGAAAAGTATAGTCTGAAAACTAGTCTTAGTTAGAAAAACTTTTTTGTTTTTAATTTGTTTAAAAATTGGCATTTATTCATTTTGAATGCTTTTACAAGGTTCTACAAATTTTCATCAAAATCGGATGACTATAGCATATATCTGTCGGTCGAAAAACTAGTTTTAGTAAGAAAAACTTTTTTGTTTTTAATGGAAAAGTCCCTTAAGTTGGCATATAAAGGGTGATTTTTTAGCTATTATCTTTTGGGCACCACCGGTTTAAACAGCTCACGCCCGTTTCGTGTTTTGTTTCACTGTCAAACATCTTCAGTTTGGACTATAATTTAACCATGAATCGTCTTACAAACGAACACCGCTTGCAAATTATTGAATTTTATTATCAAAATGCGTGCTCTGTTAAGAAAGTTCATCGCGCGCTTCTTTCATTTTATAGTCAGTTTAATCGACCCACTGAAGCGGCTATTGTGACTAAATTTCGCACCAAATTTACATTGTTGGACATTAAACCACCAACACGCTTACGTAGAGAAGAAAATATCGCAGCTGTATCGGCCAGTGTTATTGATGACCATCAATTATCGATTCGTCGCCGTTTTCAGCAATTGGGCCTCTGTTACTTAACAACGTGGAAAATTTTGCGGAAGGATTTAGGTGTGAAGCCTTTCAAAATACAGCTGGTGCAAAAATTGAAGCCGAACGAGCTACCGCAACGTAGAATTTTTGGTGAAGATCCACTATTTTACCGAAAAATTGTGTTCAGCGACGAAGCTCATTTTTGGCTCAATGGGTACGTAAAAAGGCAGAATTGTGGATTTTGGAGTGAACATCAGCCAGAAGCATTGCAAGAGCTACCAATGCATCCAGAAAAAGTCACAGTTTGGTGCGGTTTAGGGGCTGGTGGCATCATTGGACCGTACTTCTTCAAAGATGATGCGAATCGTAACGTGACTGTGAATGGTGAGCGCTACCGTGAGATAATATCCAACTTGTTTTTGCCCAAAATGCAAGAGCTTGACTTGCATGACATGTGGTTTTAACAAGACGGTGCCACATGCCACACAGCACGCGCAACAATGGACTTATTGAGAGGCGAGTTCGGTGAACATTTTATTTCAAATTCGGGACCGGTCAATTGGCCGCCTAGATCGTGCGAATTAACGCCTTTAGAGCATTTTTTGTGGGGCTATGTTAAAGCTCATGTCTAAACAGACAGGCCCGCTTCAATTGACGGATTGGAAGACAACATTAAAGCATTTATTCGTGAGATACCGGCCGAAATGTTGGAAAGAGTATGCCAAAATTGGACTAAGCGGATGGACCATTTGAGGCGCAGTCACGGTCAACATTTGCATGAAATAATCTTCAAACATTAAATTATATGGACCGTACTATCGATTCAAATAAAGATTTCATGCATTTTTCTGAATTTTTTGTGTTTTTTTAAACTTTCCTATAGCTCTTAAAAAATCACCCTTTAGTTTAAACTCTGATCAGAAATTTATTATAGTTATCTCAAAAATGACCTGGTTTTTTGCCTTATAGGTTTATGTCTCCCCTTAAATAAACTAAGTACAACATGAGAAAACCCTCCGGGAACGATTGTTCCTATATACTATATGCGATATGCTATAGTCATCCGGTCGATTCCGACAAATGTCCAGTGAATATGTAACAAAAGACTTTGTGCAAAGTTTGTTGAAGATAGCTCTTAAGCTGACGGAGGAGTTAGCTTAGAAGGGTAAGGTTAATTCGTAGGAAATAGGCCATTTTTTAGTGAATTTTTTGTGACGACAGAGTTAAAATTTCTTCTTAAAAAATTTCACATTAAAGTATGCCATTTGAAGACTGTTGTATAAAATTTTCACGAAGAAATATTAAAAAACATGGCAATGGCAGCAATTATTCGGACGTGTCTCGGCAAAAAGTAGAATTTCGGTGTTCCTCATAACTTGGTGCTGGATCATCAGAAATCAAAACTATCAAAGTTTATTCGTAAGATAATAGTTTTCCCTAGGTAACGCTGGGAGGGTTTCTCGAAATTTTAATTTTTCACTTTTTTGGAACACTTTGAAGGGAAAAACGCAATTCTTAGTGAAAAAATCGGCTAATTTGTTATTATAAAATAAAAACTATTTACAAATTTGAAAAAAAAACACTCCCCAGCATTACTTTGTAAATTATGTACAGAAATAGTGTTCAAAATTTCAAAAAGATCGGTGCAGTAGTTTTGAAGTTATGAGGGGCACCGACGTTGAAAACGTGAGTTGTGGGAAAAAGTTTTTTATACTCATACATTTCACACATGAGGCCGGTCGCTTGAAACGCTAAGTCTGCCTTAAATATGCTCCGATTAACTTGAAATTTTGACCCAACACACTATAAATTTTTTTAAATAAAAAATTTTTTTTTAATAATAGTTCCGATGTCGATGCTTTAAGAAGGGAGTGCTTCGCGGTTCTAGATGGATTCATGGGTTGGGCAAACCTGGCAAATTATATTGAATGTGCTATAATACACTGCCCGACAACCGATTAGCACACTCTCGAACCTATCAGTTTAAACTTTAAGGGCAAATAACACAGTACTCTGAATTTGTTACATGCACATTATTCATTTTTTTAATTCTTCATCACTTTCACTGATTCTGAGAATAACTTTGATCTCTGGAAGTGTACCGTTATTTTGCTATTTTATTTCAAGTGCGACAAAAATGCAAACATTTTTTTTGTGACAGCCGATTAGCACATTTTCGCTTTAGTGTCAATTTTTGCGTGTAGGCTGTCTTGTTTGGGTGTTTAAATTTATTACTTATTTATTAAGACCAATTATCAATAAAATAAAGTGATAATGTGAAAAGGAAAACCGTTGGATGAGTCTGAAAATGCCAAAATAAAGGCTTACAGGGAGTGCGGTCACTCGATTCTTCAAATATCGAAAAATATTAAACGCAGCTGTAAAGTTATTACCTCATACTTAAACAATGAGGATACTTATGGGAAAAACATGAAAGGTCGGCCCTCATCAGTAATAACAGCAGCTGAGAAGCGAATCTAATTCTGACGACTCAGCCGCCAAAATAAAAGAAAAAACCGGTGTTAAAGCGTGCGCTCGGACTCTGCAAAGAGTTATATCGAATGCTGAACATATAAAGCGTTTAAAATTAAAAAAAAAACCACCTCTAAACCAACTTCGAAAGATGCAACGGCTCGACTCGGCTATGACCTTTTGCACAGTCGTGCTTGGTGTGGGGAGTTATTACTAACTATGGCACCATAGAACTACAATTTCTAAACAGCCGTATGAATCCCATTGCGTACTAAGGTGTACTGAAAATGGCTTTTTGAATCCTTGGAATAGAAGTTCCAGCAGGGTAACGCGCCTATCCACACGGCCAGTACTGTAAAGACCTGGATTAAGGGTCAAAAAGTAGAATTGCTAACTTGGCCGCCATACTCGCTCGACATAAACATTGAAAGCCCGCGGGCCTTATTTCACTTCAAAAAATAAAGCCCGCGGGCCCTATTTCACTTTTCGAAGTGAAATAAGGCCCGCGGGCTTTATTTCACCTGGCGTTATTTCATGCCGGGCAGTGTTGTTGTCGGGCAGTGTCTATAGGAGGAAAGTATTAAATATGGATTTTTAATATAAGTTAAAAATCGTTTAATTTCATTAATGTCAAGTAGGGATTCAAAATTTGTAACTGCTTAACAGCAGAAAAGCTGACGGCTATAAGCCAAGCTTTAAATATGTTTTGGTTTTATATTTGAATTTTGCTTCGAGAACTGAAAAATTGTACTACAACCAATGTCTAAAAACGTCTATCTATCTAAGGCTGCCAAAGGACAGATCGGTCGAAAAATGGGTCTAAGTAAAAAATGCTTTTTTTTTTTAAATGTTCGCGTTTTTTTACAACTCAGCTATTATTGTCGAATATAAACGCTTAAAAACAGATTTAGCAAATTTGGTCGAAATTAGAAACATGACTTGCAAGGGTATTAAAACTTTGCCACAGACGAAGTTAGCTTAGCCTTCGCGTTTTTTTAATGTGTGCTGCCCCGAAATTTTCTATATTTTATTTTCTACGCCTATTAAAAATCTCTAGAAGAGCTTTTGGTTTTTGAAATTGAAACACAGCAACTTGGATATATTGTAATAGTATTTGTCATTCTTTATTCAAAAGCTTGGCATTAATCTTGTTTAATTGTTGTTGTTTTTCGTTTTTGGGTAGCACTAAACTTAGACCCCTAAAAGTATAAACTTAATTAGACTTTAGCACAACAAATGTGGTTGGTGTTTTTTGTTGATTTATTTGTTGATGGAATGGAAAACTGGCAAACAAAACATGTAAAAAAGAGAGTGGTATGTATGTGTGTTGACGGCAAGAGCTGAGACAACCAAAAAACTAAACTAAAAATTTTTAAGGAGGAACTTAAGTGGACTATGTGCTAGAGAGGCGTGTGTATAACTGCATATATACATATGAATAGGCCCGACTTAGTGTGTGCGTGAGAGTGAAGTAGTGGGATCACGAAATCAGTGGGGTGGATGCCTCTCTGTGGTCCGTTCTTCCTGCTGCTGCTGTTCTTGTTGTTATTGTTGTTTGTGCATTACCAGTAGCAGTTGTTGTAGTAATTAAACGGATAATACAACCTTATAGAGAATCGAGAATTATTATAAGATAGATTTACCAACTAAAAAATCAAGTGTAAAATGCGAGCATGATCCTAGGAGCTAGCCAACAACGAGAGCGAGAGAGCAAAGTAGAGACAAACAGACATCAACCAACCCAGCGCACACACACATACATACACATACAACAAGCACCGTTCCTACCGCCGTTTTTTTAGTTTTTGTCTACATATAACAGTATTTGGTGATGTTGAACATTTGCTGTTCTTCAATATGTATGACGAACCTTAAGTAGTTGTCGTCCATCATGTCGACATAGTCCGCTTGCACCTCATTCTCGGGCACGTACAAATCATAGACATAACCGATATCCGAATCAGCGGGTTGCGGATGCTGTTGCAGCTGCTGTTGCTCCTGGGAGTCCAGTGCTGGCGCCTGTTGTTGCTGCTGTTCGATATCCACTATGGTGATATCCTTTTTGGATTTACTTGTGCCGGCCGTGGTGGACTCTTCCACACCCTCATCCAAGTCCAGAGTGGTGCGCAGGCAGTTGACCACACGAAATCTCTGCTCTCTGGCATTCTGTTGCGCCTCCTGGCGCTGTTTGTCTCGCCTCAAAGCTGAGGCTATGGCTGCCGCCTCGCTGGACTTTTGTTGCACCAAATCCTTGGCCGTCGATTTGTTGAGTCTTGCGGCCGCAAATTGTTTGGTGGCCGAGTCGTCCTAAAAAAAGTGTATATAATAAAATTGGATTTCACCCACGATGGAGTAAGCGGATTGAGAGAGTGCTCTGCCTGCATGCATCAGCATGCTTTCGCCCTGCTCACCTGCTTGTCCAGCGTGCCGGCAAACTTCAGCACTGTGCTCAGTTCCTCTTTCTTTGTGTCATCGTTTTCGTTCTCCTCATTCTGCAGGCGGCGTCGCTTTCCATTCAACACAAATGCCGTGTGTGGTTCCTCGTCTATGCGCCGCTTAATACGCACCACGGCTGGCATTTTGAGGCGATCGGTTTAATATTTTTTATTTTTATTAATTGGCTTAACAAACTTAATAGAAAACGCAAAAGAATTGTCGAAAATTTGATGTGATAGACGCGCAGTGTGACCGTTGTGGAATTCAGCAGAATGGACACCTAGAGAGGAGCAATTGCATTACCATTTGAGCCGTTTTATAGCCAAAAGCTAGATTGATGAGTTTCCTGCGCTTGTATAGATCAGCGGCCATAGATACTTCTTGTGGCGATATCGTTGCGAAATATTTTAAATATATTAAAAAAAATTGGTCAAATCGTACGACTATATCTTAAAGCTCCCTTAGAAACGATCTGGACAAATTTGAATAACTATACTATTTTCCAAGATAATTGACTAAACTTCGATATTTCGCCTCTTAATGAGGGGCCTAGTGAAATCTTGAGCCCGAAAACTTAATTCTTGGGCATACAATGATATTTCTTGTTTTTTTTTTTTTTTGAAGCTTATTTTGTATTTATTGAATCTTCTCCTAATGAGACTAACAATAATTTTTCAGATCTTAATCTAGAAGCTATTTTATAAACCATCCCCTGTTGGAGTTAGTTTGTGTTCTGGGGCCCTTCAAGTCAGTCGTGGGTTGGTAGGTCACAGATGATATTCACAGATGATATTTCTGTGGCAAAATCACAGTCAAGACCAAAAATACTTCCTGTAGAGATATCAGCTTAGCTTTTTATATGCAGTAATTTTGAACACTTGATTAAATCATTTTCATCCAGTTCCGTAATTTCAGCTAACAATTTAGAATTGCTAAGAAATCTTCTAGGCATACCGTAATTTAAAGCTCCACTTCTCAGTTTGTCAACTAATAGTCCCATTTCAGCATGGTAATGTGCTTGGATTTGAGCTTTTCCTACGCAGAAGGACGATTTTCCCTTCTGTGGCAAAAATTCGCCAATTTTTCAAATTCAATCTGTATGACAGGTGTAAAAAAATATTCTAAAAACCGAATGAATGAGTGTAATAGAGGAGGCAAAATATTTAAATTTTTTAAAATTAAAATTAAGTTTATTAAATTTACTATTTAAAATTAACAAAATTCTATAAAAAGATCATTTTTACTTACTAAACAAATTTTATGTCGTTCAATACTTTTTCATCGACCATTGCCAAAAAACATTGAAATCCAATCCGGATGACTATTCCTCCTATCGACTCGTCGGGGATTTACCTCAGAGCAGGTATTTCCTCCTTTATACTGCTAACAGTGCTTTTAGTTAGTTCGGACGTTTTATTCGCATACTTGAACATTATTGGGGGGCAGAAATGAACTGATGAAGGCCGAGGATTTTTCCAGTGATCCACATTTCCATTTTTTAGCCGCAGTGGGACAAGTGAGGCCATGAACATGTTCGCATCACTTACAGGGATCTCATTGGCACGAATCACTTGCTTGTAAGCAAGTGATTAGGTTAGGTTGAGATGCCTGAGAGCCACAAGTCGCTCTCCCTCTGAGGCCTCTTTGGGCCCATTGCGATGCCATATGTGTTCCCTGTTAACCCTTTTTTGTTAATGAGGGGGTCCTCGTTACTGAACCATTGTGTGGACAGAATGAACTTTAGTAGAGCTGGGATCTCTAGTTCGGATGTCTCCGATAGGTTGAGTAGGAGAGGTTGACCTAGTGTCCTAAGCCTCCTTCTGCTCGAGCGGGCCAATGGCAGAGGAGGTGAGGAGCTTCTGCAGAATTCATGTTGAATGACGCCTAGGCGTGCAGCGTGTCTGCCGATAAGACAGTGACCTGTTAAGGTTCCCACCAGAAGCGATATGTGTTCACTTCTGTGGCGTAAGCAATAACCAATAAAAGAAAATGAGCAACTTCGACTATAGCTAGTACCTGTTGAAAGGGTCACTCGAGGGTTGGTAAAAACCCACCCATTTGCTAGTTTCAGGGCGCAAAAACAGAAAAGGTCAATTGTAACTACCTATATTATGTGTTATCAATCTCAGTTAATCATAATATACATCATATTATAATTTTGCCTTCCACGTTTTTTCTTTCTTCTTCTTCCATATATTATTTACCAGCAGATTAAATCGCATATATCACTGTAACGTCTAATCGGTCAGGTTCGGGCAGCTGCAACTTTTACAATACTTTAATAAATAGACTAATATATAATACGTATGGCCCGAAACTACTGAAATCGGGTGAAATTGATGTTTCCGGGCCTATTAAAGTTCAAAAACTCAAGCAAAAGTAGTGTCCACCTAAGACGTGAATGTTTAACGTTCAACTTTGAAACAATAAAGTTTTTTAATATATTTACATTAAGAATTGCTGCATCATTTCAAAAAAATCAACCGAACTCAAATCGGAATTACCGTTTGGATTTTATAGGTTCACAAAAATGACATTTGAAACCAAAAAAATGAAAAATTCAGCAGTTTGAAAAATGGTTCAACTTTGAACTACTGTAAAAACCAAACTAATTGACCAAATCCAATAAAGCAATGTTCTTCGGGATATCAGGGGCTCCGTTTATTGAATTAAAATACTTTGGTCCAAAAAATCCACCATCAAAAATTGATTTTTGCAACGCCAAATTGGTGAATCCGGCCACTGTGCGGTGTATAGGACGGGTAGTATATTCTGCAGCTAATTTTAACACATTTATAAACCAATTGTATAATTTTGTAAGATCACAACTAAAACTTCATCTAAAGATGAAAAGGACGTTCACAAAATACACAAAAAAGATTCAATCGTTCAAATGAATTTATAATATATTGATAATTTACTCCGAAACACTCTAGCAAAAGTTTGTCCACTTTAAAGTGGGATTTGATTTAAAAAAACATTCTAAGCGAAGCTGCGATGCGGAAATGAACACGAGTTCTTGCTTTCCATGCTATTCTTAGAAAGTCCCGTTAGATTTAAAAAAAAAAACAGGTTTGCTATTAGGAAGATTGGACTTTTAAGAGACAATTTGTTTATACTTTGTTTATACTATGGATGCAACCACTGTACACTGGGACAATTGAGTTCAAGACTTGAGCAACTACACAGTTCACATTTTTAAGTTCATTGGTTTTGGAATTGGATCGGAAATAAGAACTGGTTCGGTTTAGTAGTTGACAGAAATGTGGAATACAGCCTTGTTCTCAATTCCACATAAGTTAAGTAAATTTAGAGTCCATATTTAGTGCCAAAACCGGTTTGAAAGCACAAAATGTTTGTGGAAGTGGAATTGAAAACAAGGCTGAAAAAGTCAGATTTTTCATGGTTTTATAATTAAAAATCAGGTTGATTTAAGAGATGTACATTTAGGGCCGATTTCACATCTTCTACATAGAGCTATCTGTCACATAATCTAACAAATAACAGAGTAAATTTTAAGGATATCTGAAACAGCAGTTATCTCGAAGAAGAGAATTCGGCCCTTATTAGATAAGAATAATCTGTATTCCAAAAAGTTTTAAGGTCATAGACTAAATTTTAGCGAGCAGTCAAAGTCAGCCTCTCGAGTGCGCTCCTGACATATCGAAAATCAATGTCAAATGTTGATAGACTTTGCACGTTTTCTGCGTGCGCAGAAGGGAGCAGGGCGGGGCAGCAACCCTCTAGAGTTTCCGAAAGGGCGGTTTCAGGATATGCTGAGGGCTTTATTCCAGGATATTCTTTAAAATAATCTAAGTTCTGGGGATTATGCTAAATGTGATGGGTGACGAGGTCTGTCGGGGTTGGCTCCGATCGTTTGGATCATTCTGTAGGTCTCAATGCCTGGTTTCCAGTTTCGCGTTCCGACTACCTTCTTATGGCTTTTGCCTGGGACTCCCTCTCTGGGTAGGATTAGGATAGGACGCACGATAGCTCCGTAGGGTATTTCAACTCTGGGGAGAATTGGCAACCTAAACAAAACAAGGTGGATGCCCTACGGCTCCTTACCTAAGGAGGCTAAGTACCTCTGCGGGCTTACCTTTGATCTCAGCGCCCTGGTGTCTTGCTAAGCGATCGGGTCGGCTTTTCATATTCTTTACCAGCTTTTGGCTAACGCCACACTGAACTTAAAGTTGCTTAAAGTATCTAATTTGACCCTTTTTAGGCGAGTTTTTCGGGGAATACATTCTATTGTTTGGACTCTCTTTGATGCTATCGGAAAAATATCCTATATATTGCTGGTGCCCCAAAGTATGCAATGGGGGGTGGAGACTCTAATATGTTTTCGTTTCCTAAAAACAGTAAAGTAGGCTGGTCATTTGTAATGCACCAGTAACAAAATTCTAAAAAAAACTTACAAGTCAATTCTTCTTCTTCTTCTTATTTGGCCCGATATTTCTATCACAACCGTTTGACGGTCTCGGCCGCTGCTATTAATGCCCGCCACTCGCCTCTGTCTTGTGCGAGTTGGCACCAGTTGTTCAGTTCAAGCGCCTTTATGTCTTCCAGCACCTGTTTTTCTCAACTAAGTTTCGGTCGTCCTTCAGCTCCTGCTTTCCCTAATTCGTTCGCCTTCCGCCTGTACACTATTTTTACTGGAGCTTCTTCATCCATACGAGTAACGAAATCCTCCGAAGGACTTTCTCTCGAACACGCCAATTGCCGCCTCATCCGTTGATGACATTGTCCATGCTTCTGCGCCGTATAGCAGGACTGGGATGATAAGCGACTTGTATAGCGCAATTTTCGTTTTCCGAGAGAGGGCTCTGCTCTTGAACTCCTTACTAAGCCCGTTGTAACATCGGTTTGCAAGAGTTATTCTTCTTCGGATCTCCAGACTGATGTTGTTGTCGCTGGTGATCACCGTTCCGTGGTAGACAAAGTCCTTTACAACGTTAAAGTTGTACTCTCCCATTGCAACAGATTGTCCAAGACGCGTAGGCTCACTGCGCGCTGAGACTAGGAACTTCGTCTTTTCCTCATTTTCCGCTAAGCCCATGCGTTTTGACTGCTTCTCAATCTGTGAAAACACTTTGCTTACCGCCCGTTCGGATATGCCGATAATGTCAATGTCATGGGCATATGCAAGTAGCATTAGATCTTTATAAAAGATGGTGCCTGATCTGTTAGCATTTGGGCACTGGCGCAGTATATACTCCATCCGCAGATTAAAAAAGTTACACGAAAGGCTCGGAGAGGTTCTTTCCTATTTTGACGGAGCTTTGTGAGCTTTTCAACGTCATCATGCAAAGTCAAACGTACTTTGCTGGTATACCAAAAGTAGACAGGGCTTCGAAGAACTTTGACCTTATCGGTGTGTCAAAAGCGGCTTTATAATCAACAAAAAGATGGTAGGAGTTGATTTTCGTCGCATGGGTTTTCTCCAGTATTTGTCTCAATGTGAATATTTGGTCTATGGCGGATTTACCAGTTCTAAAGCCACACTGATAAGGTTCGATCAGTTCGCTCATTCTCGGCTTTAGACGTTCACATAAGATACATGACAGAACCTTATATGCAATGGGTAGGAGACTGATCCCTTAGACTCCAATCTTCGGGCATACTTTCTTCGGACCAAATTCTGCATAGAAGTTGGTGCATGGACCTTACCAGCTCCTCGCCTCCAGCCTTGAACAATTCAGCGGGCAGCTTATCGGCTCCAGCTGATTTGTTATTTTTTAGCCTTTTTATGGCTAACCAAACTTCGTTATGTTATACTGCGCCAGTGCCCAAATGCTAACAGAACGGGCACCATCTTTACCAGAGATAACATGCTACTTGCATATGCCGATGATATTGACATCATCGGCAAAAGCGAATCTGTGGTAAAAAAGGCGTTCTCAGAGATAGAGAAGCAGTCAAAACTTATGGGCTTAGCGGTAAATAAGGATAAGACGAAGTACCTACAATCAACGCGCAGTGAGTCTACGCTTGGACAATCTGTTGCAATGGGAGACTACAACTTCCAGGTTGTTAAGGAATTTGTCTACCTCGGAACGACGATAACCAGCGACAACAACACCAGTCTGGAAATCCGAAGAAGAATTACTCTTGCAAACCGATGTTATTACGGGCTCAATAAGGAGTTCAAGAGCAGAGACCTCTCTCGGAAAACGAAAATTGCGCTATACAAGTCGCTTATCATCCCAGTCCTGCTATACGGCGCAGAAGCATGGACAATGACAAAAGAGGATGAGGCGGCAATTGGCGTGTTCGAGAGAAAAGTTCTTCGGAGGATTTATGGACCTCTAAACGTTGGCGGCGAATTTCGCATCCGAATGAATCGCGAACTGTATGAGCTCTATGGGGACACTGACCTAGTCAAGCGCATAAAACAACAGCGTTTGCGCTGGATAGGACATGTTACCCGTATGGATGATAACGCTCCAGCAAAGCGTGTGTACAATCGGCATGCGATAGAGTTGGGAGGCACTCCCCCGCCTGGTCGACCAAAGCGGAGATGGCGTGACCAGGTGCAGGGAGACATTGCGAAACTGGGAGTGTCCTTCTGGTGGAATGTCGCTCGGGACAGAGGCGAGTGGCGGGCATTAGTGGCAGCGGCCGAGATCGTAAAACGGTTGTGATGGCCAAAGAAGAAGAAGAAGAAACTTCGTTATGGTCCGGTGGCTCTATTTCTATATCATCGATTGGTGGTTCCACTACTTCTCCAGAGGCGTCATTGTGTTCATCATCGCCTCCCAGCAGGTTGGAGAAATAGTTTCTCCATTTGTCTAGAACCTCCTTTGGATCTGTGACAAGATTTCCGGCTTCGATATCTTGTGCTACTAACGACCATATTCCTGGCAGCAGCAAAATCTCTTAGCCTCTCTCCATTTTTGGAGGTTTCATCGTGCAGGCTAAAACGGCCGATTGTCGGACTAAAACCGGCTTCTCTCCCGATTTGCGCGTTAAAATCGCCTAGCACGATCTTAATGTCGTGATCAGGGGAGCGCTGGTATGTGCGTTCCAGGCACTCATAGAATTCGTCTTTCGTCGTGGCGTCCTTGTCTTCTGTTGGGGCGTGCGCACATGATGACAGAGTGACGCAGTCTTCCGCAGACTGCAAAACCGCACCCAAACTCGTGCTTTGTAGTATGTCCGCTATAGTAGATCTCCCAGGGGGTATTGGTTGATGATTTAGTCGACGTGTTCCCTTGCCCAGTCCTTCGCATTTCCTGGAGTGCGGTAACGTCTGATGAATATTCTTCGAGGACTTTCATTAACTGATTAACAGCACCCTCCCTGTTGAGGGTGCGAACATTCCAGGTGCATATCCTCATATCGTGGTCCTTAAAACGTTTGCGTGGGTCGTCATCGATTGTGGTCCGTATCCGAGGCATTTTTTTAGTTTTCATTGGCGGATGAATTAGACGCTAATCGGGTGCCAAGCCCGAAGTAACGCCCCCTCTTTGTACCAGGGAAAGGATCGCCGCTCACGTTAGCCAGCAGCTTTGCGGATGCATCGCTCTGTTACCAGGGGTTACCACGGGGAGGTGTGAGTCGACTTGAGACGCAGTAAGCCAGGATCGCGCTGGGTTTACCATGTTAAACCTGTCAGCAACTTTACCTCACTACATACGCCCCCATAACCACAGGAGAGTGTCTGCCTACCAAAGAAGTAGAATTACCTAAGATTTTAAATATATTGAGATACCGATCCCATGAAGTATATATATTCTTGATCAGCATCAACAGCTGAGTCGATCTAGCCATGTCCGTCTGCCTGTCTGTCTGTCTGTCTGTCTGTCCGTCTGTCTGTCCGTCTGTCTGTCTGTCTGTCCGTCTGTTCGTATGAACAAACAGATCTCAGAGATGGTAAGTGATAGAGGTTTGACATGTATGGGACATATGTTTCTTATACTTGCAAGCAGATCATGTTTATTTTCAATTTTTCCCACGCCCCCTCCCGCCCCCGCATATTGGAATAGACTTTTTATCTCCCACAGTTGTATACTAAATAGAAGCTTCGTTCCTTCTGGACATATTTAGATATCAGGATTCTTTATCGATCCGCCAAATGGTATAGATCGGATGAACGATAGTCGAGTTATAAGGAAAATAAACAATTGCAGAGGGTATTATAAAATTATTCGGATGTTTGTTACGCATAGAAGGAATCATCTCCGACCACATAAAGTATATATATTCTTGATCAGCACGACGAGCTGAGTTGATTTAGCCCTGTCCGTCTGTCCGTCCGTCTGTCTGTTTCTATGCTATCTCCTGCGTCAGTTTTAAAGCTATCCTCAGCAAACTTTGCACGAAGTCTTCTGGCACATATACGCTGCACATTTGTCGGAACCGGCCGGATCGGATGACTTTAGCATATAGCTGCCATAGGAACGATCGGTCGAAAAGCTAGTTCTAGTGAGAAAAACTTTTTTGATTTTGATGGGATCGCCTCCAAATTTCGTAATTAACAGTGTATTATGCTTTTCCATGATTTCACTAAGTTTGGTCGAAATCAGACATCTATATAGTTTGGATCCCTTAGATAAGTAAGGTCCAAAAAGTTGTCTTAGTTAGAAAAACTTTTTGGTTTTCAATGGAAGCTGCAAGGGTATACAAAAGTTAACTTTCCCCTATTTTTATAAAATCAAATGTCTTCTGCAAGTAAGTTTTTTTTCCTTCAACCTCGATCCAAGAAGCTCAGCATCACGTTTCGTAAGACTAAGATATCGTATTCAATCACTCTACACAGAAAAAAATCCGTTCTAATTGAAACAAAATCGTGACCACTTGGTGACGATAGTCTGCTAACCCCGCTTTTTCACAATTCATGAACATATGTTCACATTATGCCTTGAACATTTTTTGCTCACTCATAATCGATTTGGGCTTGTTTCAAGAGCATTTTGTGCTTGGTTCATGAACATTTTGGGCTTGTTAGGGGGGGGGAGGTCTCGCCACCCAGCCCGGACTCACCACCACCAACCCCCCACACTTCCACCCTCCTAAGAAGATTCTATTTATTCTTTAATTAAATTTTTTTTTTACTTACCTTGTCTGGGATTCGAACTCAGGACCTCGGCATTCTAATCGAATGACGGACATCTAAACGCTCACCGATACAATCGGTTCGCGCGTGACGCTGGCGAAACGACAGTGAACAATAAAATCTAACACGCCGTGTGGTCGAATGGCAAGCCTTGCAGCGTCGAGGTCATTGGTTCGAATCCCATTAAAGGCAATAAATTAATAACTATTTTTTATTTATTTTTATACCCTTGCAGAGGGTATTATAAAATTGTCTGAATGTTTGTAACGCATAGGAAGCATCTCCGACCATATAAAGTATATATATTCTTGATCAGCATTACGAGCTGAGCTGATTTAGCCCTGTCCGTCTGTCCTTCTGTCCGTCTGTTTCTATTCTATCTCCTCCGTTAGTTTTAAAGCTATCCTCACCAAACTTTGCACGAAGTCTTTTGGTACAAATTCGCTGCACATTTGTCGGAACTGGCCGGATCGGATGACTATAGCATAGGAACGATCGGTCGAAAACTAGTTTTAGAGACAAAAACTATTTTGTTTTTAATTTAAACGCGTCCAAACTTCGTATTTCTTAGTTTACTATGCTTCTCAATGATTCCACCAAATATGGTCGAAATCGGACATCTATATAGTATAGCTGTCATAGAAAAGAAGCGTCCGAAAAGTAGTCTTAGAAAAACTTTTTGTTTTCAATGGAAATGTTCCCAAAATTGGCCTGACTTTGTTTTATATGCTCCCACCCGATTCTACAAAGTTTGGTCGTAATCGGTTAACTATAGCATATAGCTGCCATAGGAACGATCGGTCGAAAAACTAGTTCTTGTGAGAAAACTTTTTTGTTTTCAATGGAATCGTCGCTTACGTTTTCATTTATTTGTTTTATGTACTTTTACACAATTCTACAAAGTTTTGTCAAAATCGGATAAATATAGCATATAGCTGCAGTATGAATGATCGGTCGACAAAGAAGTTATAGTGATAAAAACTTTTTTGTTCTAAACGGAATCGCTTTCAAAAAATGTAAATATTAGTTTGTTATGCTTTTTCATGATTCCACTAAATCTGGTCGAGATCGGACTTCTGTATAGTATAGCTCCCTTGGAAAAGTAAGGTCCGAAAAGTAGTCTTATTTAGAAAAATAGGGGAAAGTTAACTTCGGCTCGGCCGCAGTTTGTATACCCTTGCAGCTTCCATTGAAAACAAAAAAGTTTTTGTAACTAAGTCTACTTTTTGGACCTTACTTATCTATGGGATCTATACTATATAGATGTCTGATTTCGACCAAACTTGGTGAAATCATGAAAAAGCATAGTCCACTTTTGATTACGAAATTTGAAGGCGATCCCATTTGAAACAAAAAATTTTCCTCACTCTAACTAGTTTTTCGACCGACCGTTCCTATGGGAGCTATATGCTATAGAATTGTGTAAAAGTATATAAAATAAGTGTAGACCATTGATAAGGACGTTTTCTAAGTTTGGTGAGGATAGCTATAAAACTGACGGAGGAGATTCATGTTCATGTTCATATGTATTCTCTATTGAATTTTCTGGTTGATTATTGAACTATAATCAAACCTCGACCTTTGAGCCTGCTAACATTCACTTGGACAAAAAACTAATGATTATTAACTTTTTCGTGTTTTTGAATGATTATTTCGGAAACAACAGCTGATGTACAAAAAAAATTTTTCTGAAGGTATACACTACCCTTAAGACAACTATACAAAACATTTCTGCGATTTTTGTCAGCGAAGATATTTCACTTTGAATACATTGGCTTAAAGCTATTAAATTGTCTACTGCCCAAGCATATGCTATGCAAAATCACTATAGTTGGCTAAGCATTTTTACTAATTCTTATGGAAATTTAAAGCAACATCCGTTGCATATCCAATGGCGGTACAATATTTGGGCAGTTGGAACACATGTATTCAAAATGTTATATCTTCGCTTAAGAAAATCGTAGAATCGTTGAAATTGTTTATTTTGAATTCAATAAGTAGTACTTTAAGATTAAGAGCTAAATCAAACGAAAATAAACCCCAAAATTCGTTTTTAAGTTCAAATTGCCAAAAATCTATTTCTAGACCATTTGATAAACCATTTCCGAAAACAGATTCGTGTTTAGCACACAATATACTGGACCTTGTTGCCTAGTGTTATTATGTTCTGATTTTGATATAAAAAGGAGTGATTTGTGCGGTACCTGGTTATGAATAAAAACTGTTATAAATTTTTTGTAGTTTGTGGTTGTAGTTTTGTAGTTAGACCTTCTAACAAGACTTTGAAATAAGAAAAGGAAATCTCTCTAGAGATTTACTAACCAACCGACGGCAAAATCTCTAGAGATTTCTGTTTCACCCCCGTGTCCTTTGGCCCATAGAAGGCGACACAAGTCTATATATTTTTCTGAAAGTGTTGTCACTTCCAAAATTTGCTTTAGGGGTTGGTAAATTTTTCAAGGTCTTTCACCCCACGGTTTATATATTGGCTAAAAGCACAGGAGTGGTAAAAAGCTGTTAAAGTGCATTTGCCCATAGATGGAGACACAAATCTACCATCCCCATTTTTCTCAATATGTTACCACTTTTTAGATTCCCACTAGGTGTTGCAATTTCTTTAAGGAACTTGCACCCTGCGGATTGTTCATTATAAGCTAACAAACCTTGCACAACTTCGCTTTTCCTAAGTTAAAGACTAATATATATGTGATGTCCTCCGTTTCAAATTGATCGAAGACACTATTGTTATATGAGATTAATGATTATTCACTGGATTGCTTAACACTAACATATATGGGTTGATTATAACTTACCTTATAGCTTTACCTTTCTTATAAATCGTGGAAAAAAACGCGTACAGATTTTTTAAATCAGTATTTTGTATTTGGTAAACAAATTTATTGAAAAAATACAAACAAAATTAAACAAAGTGAATTTATGGCGCGGTTGAGAAGTTCTCGCCCTCCAAAGAAGGGTCTCCAAAAAAAAAGCATGTCCAATGTTCACACGTGTGCGAAGTTTAAATACACTTGGAACTTTTGTGATCACTGACTTAATTTTGTGGCTAATGACTTAATTTATAAGCTTTATGTCTTGTAACATTGGAAAATTAAATAAAAAAAAAAAAAAAATTTGTACATATGTGCAGTGTGCGGCGAAAAGATGACTCTGTGCAAAATTTCAGCTCGATAGCTTCAAAACTGAGGAACTAGTTTTCGTAGAAACAGACAGACGGACGGACAAAGCTCAATCGAATCAGCTCGTCATGCTGGTCAAGAATATATTTACTTTATGTGGTCGGAGATGATTCCTTCTATGCGTTTCAAACTTCTGGTCAAAATTATAATACACTTTTCAAGTGAATAAAAATGGGGAATTAGTTAGCAATGAATGCCTTTATAGTGTGAACATCCAGAGAAAAAATAAAACAAGTAAGAAATGTCTGTCAACCCCGACTATAATGTACTCTGTACCTGTGATGTGCTGCCCATCACCGATTATCGTTCATACGATCTTTACCATTCCTTTGACGGATCGATAAATAATCTTGATACTGTGGGAGATATGAAGTTTTCACCAATTTGCGGGGGCGTGGCAAAATTGAAAATAAACTTGATCTGCCTGCAAGTATAAGAAGTTTTTGTCCCATACATGTCAAACCTCTATCTCTTACCATCTTTGAGATCTGTTTGTTCATACGGACAAGGCTAAATCGACTCGGCCAAGAATATATATACTTTATAGGGTCGGAGATGCTTCATTCTGCCTGTTACATACTTTTGTACAAACTTAATATATTTTACAGAGTATAAAAATTTTTGAACAAATGGCAGCCATTTGAAAATGAAAAATCGGTGTTAATTCTGCGTCGTTTGGCGCCTATTTCATTCATATCGGTCCAGAAAAACTTGAGTTATCGTATGAACATGTTTGAAAATCGTGGTTTCGAAAAAAATGGATTTTAAAGTTTGCAGTCGCTAGAAAAATTGGGTCAAAACTCATGGGCTTAGCGATAAATGAGGAAAAGATGAAGTCTTAGTGCGCAGTGAGCTTACGCGTCTTGGGCAATCTGTTGCAATGGGAGAGTACAACTTTAAAGTTGTAAAGGACTTTGTCTACCTCGGATCAATGATTACCAGCGACAACAACATCAGTCTGGAGATCTGAAGAAGAATAACTCTTGCAAACCGAAGTTACTACGGACTCAGTAAGGAGCTCAAGAGTAGAGCCCTCTCTCGAAAAACGAAAATTGCGCTATATAAGTCGCTTATCCCAGCCCAGCAATACGGCGCAGAGGCATGTTTCACTTAGCGTCCTTTTTACATCGCTTAGCGGCCCCAAAAAAATATTTCTTAAAAATGACAAAACTGTCAAAAATGCAAGAGTTTTCAAATATGTACTTACAAGATTAGGAAACACGATAAAATATCTGTTTGAGTATATGGGTCCAGTCAAAATAACTGGTAGGATAAGCACTAAACAGTCCTCGTAATTACATATTACTCATGGTGTTCCTCAAGGATCCGTCCTTGGTCCACTACTGTTTACCATCTATGTTAATGATTTGCCTAATATTTTGTGTAATAGTGATTGTCATATGTATGAGGATGACGTCCAATCCATTGAGCCAATTAGATGAGTGTGTAGATATATGTAACAATGAGCTAATAAAAATCTCAAACTGGGCAAGAAATAACGGTCTCTGTATGAATCCGACAAAGTCCAAATGTCTAATAGTTTATAAAAAAAACCTTAGTTTAAGCAATATTCGTACCTTATTAATTAAGGGTGATTTTTTAAGAGCTATAGGAAAGATTTTCAAAAAAAAAAAAACACATTAAATTCAGAAAAATGCATGAAATCTTTATTTGAATCGATAGTACGGTCCATATAATTTAATGTTTGAAGATTATTTCATGCAAATGTTGACCGTGACTGCGCCTCAAATGGTCCATCCGCTTAGTCCAATTTTGGTATACTCTTTCCAACATTTCGGCCGGTATCTCACGAATAAATGCTTCAATGTTGTCTTCCAATGCGTCAATTGAAGCGGGCTTGTCTGTATAGACATGAGCTTTAACATAGCCCCACAAAAAAGGTCTAAAGGCGTTAAATCGCACGATCTAGGCGGCCAATTGACCGGTCCCGAATGTGAAATAAAATGTTCACCAAACTCGCCTCTCAATAAGTCCATTGTTGCGCGAGCTGAGTGGCATGTGGCACCGTCTTGTTGAAACCACATGTCATGCAAGTCAAGCTCTTGCATTTTGGGCAAAAAAAAGTTGGATATCATCTCACGGTAGCGCTCACCATTCACAGTTACGTTACGATTCGCATCATCTTTGAAGAAGTTCGGTCCAATGATGCCACCGGCCCATAAACCGCACCAAACTGTGACTTTTTCTGGATGCATTGGTAGCTCTTGCAATGCTTCTGGCTGATATTCACTCCAAAATCGACAATTCTGCTTATTTACGTACCCATTGAGCCAAAAATGAGCTTCGTTGCTGAACACAATTTTTCGGTAAAATAGTGGATCTTCACCAAAAAATCTACGTTGCGGTAGCTCCTTCGGCTTCAATTTTTGCACCAGCTGTATTTTGAAAGGCTTCACACCTAAATCCTTCCGCAAAATTTTTCACGTTGTTGAGTGACAGAGACCCAATTGCTGCGAACGGCGACGAATCGATAATTGATGGTATTCAGTAACATTGGCCGATACAGCTGCGATATTTTCTTCAGTTCGCACTCCACGTAAGCGTGTTGGTGGTTTAAAGTCCAACAATGTAAATTTGGTGCGAAATTTAGTCACAATAGCCCTAATAGCCGCTTCAGTGGGTCGATTAAACTGACCATAAAATGGAAGAAACGCGCGATGAACTTTCTTAACAGAGCACGCATTTTGATAATAAAGTTCAATAATTTGCAAGCGTTGTTCGTTTCTAAGACGATTCATGGTTAAATTATAGACCAAACTGAAGATGTTTGACAGTGAAACAAAACACGAAACGTGCGTGAGCTGTTTAAACCAGAGTTGCCAAAAAGATAATACAGGGTGGGTCAAAAGAAGTCATCCGATGTTTTTTGGCTTTCATTTTTTTTCTAAATAAAAAACGTATATTCTGTTTTTTGATTATATTTATTTGAACCTTTAGAATTTTATTGGTCATTTCGAGATGATATCGGCCAAATGGGCGCCGTTACAATTGATTGCCATACGGGTTTTATGGCATTTTTCATCATTCGCAAGAACTGGGCTGCGTTCTCGCTCGTGTCGATGTTGTCCTAGGGCTTCCAAGGTCTCGGGTATTACGTAAACACGGGATTTCAGAAAACCCCACAAAAAAGTCTGGAACGGTTAAATCGGGCGGAAATGAGGTGGAAATGAGTCTCATCGCTCATTATGATTTTGGTCGAAAATCGATTATAAACGATTATTCCGCGCTAACGCTTTTCAATGGTATAGAGGTGTTTGCAAACAGTGACGCCATACACTTCGGCAAAATGAAAGTTGCTCATAGCAGTTTAGCAAGATATGTTTATGGATTAAGACGAAGAGACCATATTTCTAGCTGTTCATACAAATTATTTGACCTTTCACTTAAATCTTGGACAAACTTTAATGTCCTAATATTCTTACACAACATTATTTATACTAAAGAACCACACTATCTCTTTGACCAGCTTCAGTTTTTGACATCTACTCGAACAAATAATTTAATTTCCTTAAGATATAATCTCCTAATATCGGAAATACAGTTTGGAGTTCATGCTGTTTGCATTTGGAATCAGCTTCCATATTCTTTAAAATGTATGAGCGGCGCATCGCAATTTTATAAAAACCTAAAGATTCACCTACAAAATCATGATATTTAATTGAGGCACTAATGTAGCGGAAAAGTTAGGTTAAAGAAAACGTGAGGGTAATAGATAGGGAATAAACAAATATTAGATTATTAAATTATTATTATAAAAAAAATATGTTTAATTCAATTTAATAATTAACGAACTTTAGTTATTAAGTCATTTGTTTATCCATTTATCAATTTCCGTTCTGTATATGTTTGTGACTAGTGCATTAATTTATAGGTTTATCTTGTTGCACTAGGAAATAAGTTCAATAAATCTAAATCTAAACTAACAATTTACTATTTTCTAGATAGCCCGTGATTTAAAGTGAATCGTGGAAAAGATGAAAAATTAAGAAGTGTCTCATAATAATAAATTAAAATGCCAAAGGCTTATTTGATGCATTTAATGTCAAAGAAGCCGAGAAAAGTATATCAATTTAAAATGCGCTTCCACTTCAGCAATGGTTTATGTATACATATGTAGATGACCTACTACACTCAAAAAAAAGTCAATCAAATCGGGACTACATCAATCCGAAACAGGATTGAAAACAGGGTAATCCCGGATTATCTAAAGCCGATTTGAAAAAATATTGATTTGATCCCACTTTTATCAATCCTGAAAAGATCAAATTTATCCCGTGGTAATCCCATAAGGATTAAATTAATCAAAAATTTCGGACTCAATTTAATCCCAAAGCAGGATCACTTTAAGCTTGTTCGAGATTAATTTGCTCCCAGAAAGATTCCTCTACCTTTCCTTTTATCCTATATTTAAAGCTTCTGAAAAAAAACAAAGAAATGTAAAAAATGTTGTCTTGTCTGGGGCTCGAACCCACAACCTGGCAGCTTTGCACTGAACACGAATGGAATGGCATCTTATCGCTCAGCACCATATCACATATTCGTTGTCCAATGTCTTAAATGCTATTTATACTTTTCTGCTATCGTTTCTAATTAATGAACAGTGTGATCTCGAAAGGGATTAAAGTAAGCACATATGGAATAAAACAATCTAGAAAGGATAGCGTCAAGCCTTGAAAGAGATTGAATTGAGTAGAACATCCCGTGAATCGAGTTTGAAATTTAAAGCTCGTGACGGGACTACTCTAAGAAAATAAGATTGAATTTATCTCGCCGTTTTTTTCAGTGTACTATATTGGTGCAGATTCTCGTAAGCCAGTGTAAGTTTTTTCAGTCGAGTAATGATACTTACTTTTTTAATTTTTCTTTAAGATGCGTATTTTCGATTTTTTTTAACTTTCTGTTAATTGGCGTCGAAGAAGCTTTAAGATGGCGCTATAACGGAAACAACCAAAAACTTCTTATTATAGTTTTCACAAAAATGTTTTCTAAAATCTTGATTAATTTTCCGTCGCTGGGAATTTATTTAATGTCTTTAGCTACTCTGGTGCCCGAGATTTGGCATTTAAAAATTACCTTATCAAACAAGAATGAAAGTCGGTCAACATACTCTGTACCTGTGAAGTGCTGCCATCACCGTTGCGACCTGTGCTGCCAATAATTTTTGGTTTTCCTTCTAACTTGAATATCGTTCATCCGATCTTTAAAATTCCTTCAGCGGATCGATAAAGAATCCCGAATACTAAATATGTCCAGAAGGTTCGAACCTTCTATCTATAAGACTGTGGGAGATGACGTTTTTTCGATATTGCGGGGGCGGGAGGGGGCGTGGGCAAAATTGAAAATAAACTTGACCTGCCTGCAAGTATAAGAAACATGTCAAATCTCTATCTCTTGCCATCTCTGAGATCTGTTTGTTCATACGGACAGACAGACGGACGGACAGACAGACAGACGGACATTTTTGCTCAAACTTAATATACTCTGTGTACCTCTAATACACAGGACATTGTATAAAATGATATTGTCCAAAAGGACATTGTATAAAAGAAACGCAAAACTGGGCCATATCAGTCTAATTTTAAGTAACCTATTCAATTAAAAGGGCAATTTCAAAATTTCTGTCGTTGGACCCAACCCCTTCCTTATAGGTCTAGAGTCTAGACTCTAGACCCTTTGCTATTATTATTATTTCTCTACAACAACACTTTGTCGAATCCA
The DNA here is from genome assembly GCA_018904265.1 of Lordiphosa collinella. Lineage (NCBI taxonomy): Eukaryota > Metazoa > Arthropoda > Insecta > Diptera > Drosophilidae > Lordiphosa > Lordiphosa collinella. The sequence continues at coordinate 31,492 of JAEIFV010000441.1, read as the reverse complement.
AACTGGCCTGAGCTTTGGAACAACTTTATATTGTTTGATTACCGCGCTCAAGCGATGAATCGATAAACAGTTATCGACAGCTTAAGAGAGGAAAGTATATTGCTCTCTTGCACCGTTATCCTTCGTCCTGTGTGCATCCGCTGGTCACATTTATTCAGTACGCTTGTGTTTGCGGCGGTGAGCGGTTCTCGTTGCGGGTGGTTGTTACTTTCGAAATTTCTAATCAAATTGAAACCGTTAGCGTTGGCCGGAATTTACGTCGTCTTCGGTTAACAAATTAAAGCACCAAGGAAGCTGATGCCGGTGCCTGGTTGTGTGTGTCTGTGTTTTGGTTGTTCTCCTGTTTTTAATCAACGCACAAGTGCAATAATAATATTTTAAAGAGAGCTTCAGATTGGAGCTATTACAAATAAGAAAAAAAAAACAGAACAAACGGTAAACGTCACAGCCTCCTGGCGTTGTGTGCGCGTGTCGTGTATGTGCGGGAGTGTTTGTGTCTCGTGTGTTTGCCATTGTCTCGCAATTTGCGCGCGCAAAAACCCAAAGTTACCACGGAATGATTTAATGCCCGATTGCTATCAACACAGGCCGCAATTATGTTTTAATTGGCGCTAAATGGTTTACACACACGCAAAGGATTAGCCGAGGCTTTCACCAATAATTTTTCGGAAGGTGAGAAATTGTACCTGAGATTGTTTGTTTTGATTATTTCCGCCACTTAAAACAAATGGTATTCACCTGGAATGAAGATTAAAAGTCGCATGGCAAGGAGGGGGCCGGAGATGAGCTGAACTCGGTTTGGTATGTCTTGAAAGTGAACTTCCGGTCAAGAAAAACTCCCAGATAATGGTGTACTGGAAGGTTCTGGAAGGTAATTTAAAAGTTTTTCTTATAGATAGACTCCAGACATTGACACACTTTGAGTGGTTTAGTGTTACATTCCAATTCAAGCACCAGATTCAAACCCTTTACGGCACTCCTTTGTCGTATCTAAGGCGGTTTAATATAATACTTATTTAGGATCTTGGCGATAATGCTGTGTGGTCAGCTAAAATGGAGTCAATTTCAGTTGGTCGATCAGATGGTATGTCGTTGGTGAAGTGTGTTTAAATTGTTAGGCCCAGATCGATTTTCTGAAAGACACTAGCTTTGTGTCGGAAACTACTCCCTTTTGGAATACTGCAAAGATCTTAACATTCAGAGCAGCGATCTATTTAGTTTAATACAGAATGGCACCTAATAGGACTCTGTCTAAGGCCATTCAACTCTATTGAGCTGCTTTGTTATATTCGTTAAGGTTCGCTGAGCTTTGCCCAAGATATTTTAATTTTTAATTTAATCACGTTTAAGTATTAACCTGTGGATTGCTTGTATTCAATATCAAATTTGATTTTGGTCGATGAGCGTTTGCTTAAGCATCGTTACCAAACAAATTTATCTTTACTTAACCACTCCAGAGAATGTAAAAATGTAAGATGGCTTGACACAGCCCCAGCAGAGGATCAAAGCCGAGCTTCTCTCAATCTCTTGGCTCTTTTGGTTTAACGCTTAGTCCGAACGGCAGTTTGAGATTCTTTTGCATGGCTTATTACTACAAAGCTGGTGCTAACAGCAGAGAGGGGTGACCGGGTGTAAAGTTTATTCAAAGAAAAAACTTTTCATTAGATGTTCCGAGGCGGAATCGAACCCAGGACCTCTTGCATAGCGGTCGCGCACACTAGCCGCTGAGCCACCCGGCCACAACATCCAGAGAAGGTGGTGCCTTTTTTTTAACCCTCTAATCCTTGCCAGTCTTTTTGAACCAATGGAAAGATTTTCCTCTTCTTTTGCCGGATTAACGATGGACGTTGGCTTACAATGCGCAGTACGTTCAAGTGGCCCATGCGACACCCATCCGAAGCTTGTTACGCGCAAAACCCAGGAAAAATAGCAGCCCACCTCCCGCCCGACCGACCGAGAGGCGCAGCCGCCAACGTGCGACTCGAAAACCGGAAGGTTAAATAAGTTGAAATACAGGAAGAGAAAGTTCCGAGTTGTAATCAGCACAGAGGACACGAAACGGTTCACGAAAAGCATAGTTAGTAGTATTACGTTTCAGAGATATGGGCACAAACTTACGGACGATCTACTAGAAACCCTGAGATTAATTTGGCTAACCAACTCCAATGAGTCGATTTCACAATATAGTCTAAGTATGTATGAGTCGAATGAGTCGATTTCTGAATTTATTAGTCTAAGTATGTATGCAGATTACACCAAGTAAAAATCTACGGTAGATAAGGGAGATAAGATTAATTAAAAGTAGTCTATTGGAGTAAGATGGTAAACGGACCTCAGGATTCCAGTTCAAACCCCGAAAAGCAAACAATAAGAATTGCTTTTGCACAGATTCAATGCTATCTTGATGGGTCAATTATTGCGGAGACCACACAGATGATCCATACTTAAGACGGACAAGAGAAGTGTAAAGAATCTAGGTAGTGTAGGTATCGTCAAATCGCGTCGACCACTGCTTAATAAACCCAAGAACACTTCTGGCCTTATTAACAGTAGCAGTTTCATGAAAGTTAAATTTAGGTTGATGGTCAAGAATTACCCAAAAATCATTTTCATCATCTAGGCTCTGTAGTGCCACATTATTAAGCATGTAAGTGACTCATTGTGGTAAGCTTCTGTAAAATGTGAGTGAAATGCATCCAAGTCTGCTTACAAATTATAGAGGGAAACCATATAAATATATGTTAAACATATTTTCACATCATCGGCATACATAAGCACCCGAGAGTGGGAAAAGGAAATTAGCGTGATTTTCAACCAGGTAATCGCAAACCGAAATTCCCAATTTTTCTAAAACCGCTTTTGGTAATTTAACAGGCATCCTCCGATATCGTCAAATTGATTTGGCAATACATTTATAGCTTTTCAAAGGAAAGTGGTAGCAGAGCTTAATCCAAATTTAAATTTCGAAATAGGCCAATTAGAATATCAATATCACCGAAAACATTTTTTGATACGTATTTAACCAGCAGTGAGCTGGTCGGATGAAAAAAAGGGTTCATACAACAGTTTGCCGCATATTTTTAAACATTGTGGGTATTTTAATAAAATTTTAATATTGCGTATTTCGGACCTTTTTTCTTTTCGAAATAAGTTGGGAGTTAATCTTTTGGAAAGTCAATTTTTACCCAAACAATCTAAACAAGACAACAACATTAGTCTGGAGATCCCAAGAGAATAACTCTTGCAAACCGCAGAGCAGAGCCCTCTCTCGAAAAACGAAAATCGAGCTATACCAGTCGCTTATTATTCCAGTCCTGCAATACGGCGCAGAAGCATGGACATTAACAACAGTGGATGAGGAGGCGATCGGCGTGTTCGAGAGGAAAGTCCTTCGGAGGATTTATGGACTTGTAAAAGTTGGCGATGAGTTCCGAACCCGTATGAACCACAAACTGTATGAGCTCTATGGGGACACTGATCTAGTCAAGCGCATAAAACAACAGCGGCTGCGCTGGCTTGGACATGTTACTCGTATGGATGAAGAAGCTCCAGTAAAAAAAAGTGTACAGGTGGAAGGCGAACGATTTGGGGAAAGCAGGAGGTGTAGGACGACCGAAACTTAGTAAAACAGGTAAAACAGGGTAAAACAGGTGCTGGAAGACATAAAGGCGCTTGAACTGAACAACTGGTGCCAGCTTGCACAAGACAGAGGCGAGTGGCGGGCATTAATAGCAGCGGCCGAGACCGTCAAACGGTTGTGATAGAAATATCAGGCCAAATAAGAAGAAGAATCTAAACGAGAGCTAAGTTAAAGTCGGTCCTGCCGACTTCGATATACCCGTTACTCAGGGCAATTAGTGTTTAATATCCTTTCCCTATGTTATTTAAAAGATCCTTAACATTAATGTGATTATTTCAACATTACGTGAGCAAACAGCGCATGCAGCGCCAAAAAGTATGAAACGTTTTTTATAACCTTTATAACTCTGCCAATTATTATCCGATCTTTACCGGTCTTTTTGAAACTTTCAGAGATTGTAGATATTGGGCACATAGACTGCACTGTAAACAAGAAGGAAAGTCGGTCAAGCCCGACTATAACATACTCTGTACCTGTGAAGTGCTGCCCATCACCGTTGCGACCTGCTGCCCATAATTGTTTGTTTTCATTATAACTCGACAACCGTTCACCCGATCTCTACCATTCCTTTGGCGGATCGATTATTAATCCTAATTACTATGTGTCCAGATTACTATATGTCCAGAAGGAACGAATCTTCTATCTATAAAACTGTGGGAGATATGACGTTTTTTCCAAATTGCGGGGGCGTGGCAAAAATTAAAAATAAACTTGATCTGCCTGCAAGTATAAGAAGCATAAGTCCCATACATGTCAAACTTTTATCTCTTACCATCTTTGAGATCTGTGCGTTCATACGGACAGACAGACGGACATGGCTTTTGCACAAACTTATTATACTTTATGTACCTTTGGTACAGATTATAAATATGAACTAAAATAAAAAAATATTTTCTTTAAAATTGTAGGAGTTATTCAACATTTTTTATTGTGGGGGCGGGAGGGGGCGTGGTAAAAATTTGAAATAAACTTGATCTGCGTAGGGACAATAGGAGTCTACATACAAAATTTGGTGGCTCTAGCTCTTTTTGTCTCCGAGATCAAGGTGTTCATACAGACAGACAGACAGACGGACCTGGATATATCGACTCGGCTGTTGATGCTGATCAAGAATATACATACTTTATGGGGTCGGAGAAGCTTCATTCTGCCTGTTACATACATTTGCACGACCTTAGTATACCCTTTTGCTCTACGAGTAACGGGTATAAAACACAGTGAAAATGAGTTTAATATTTTATCGGATGAAAAACTGGAAAGTTGTATTTAAATGTTTTTTCCCATTTTCCGACTTTAAAGGTAGATTTTCCAAAATTTTTAAGACTCATGTTCCATTTTTATGTTTGGCAAATTTCCGACCTTATGAGTAGATTACTCAAAACTTTTACGTTACCCATTCCGTATTTAACTATGTGAATGCTGTCATTGTTGCATTTTCATATATGAAACAGCCAGAAGGAAGCAACTCCGACACATCTTCAGTAAATATTTTCTAGATCAGCAGGATTCGTTAAAGCAGGATTCGATGTATTCCTTAATTGAAAATTTTGTTTTTCTGATTTTGAACTTTGCTCCCTTACAAACACGTTTATGGCCACGGCCTTTGGCCGTCTCTACCCAGCCACCGTTAGCCTATAAAAATATTTACGACTGGAAATATTACAACCTGACCCCTGCTCCTGTTTCAGCTACGACTCCAGCTATCCAAACATATGTTTTGGGCGCCTGTTTTATTTATGTGGAGCGCGCGTCAAAAAATTTGCCAAGGCATGAATCATGTCGGTAATATGAGCCTGCTCCTGCTACCAATCCCCCGCAAAATCCCGCACATGAGTGTATGTGTGTGTGTGTGGCTGGGTGTTGGGGGGATTCCTGATGCGTTTGGCATAATAATGAAATAATAATGTCGCCTTTTGTTCAGCTTTTCGGTAGGTGTCTCTCAAATATCTCTCTGGCAATAAATTAATGGGCTTGCACCATAAAAAGCACCCTGCAGGTTGGTTTTTGATTATGTGACACACGCACAGCCTCAGTTGTACCAGTTAAGAGCTAAGAATGGGGTGGGTGGTGACTAAATGGAGGGTGGGGAGAACGTGTAACATTGTCAGCTGTTACCTCCATATTAACCGAGCAAAGATTAGCATAAATATCTAGCTGCCAAGATGCCTAAGACAAACATGATGAGCAAAAGATTCTTCTGATAAAATGCTAATCGTAACAAGCAACAATGTTAGAGAATATAACACTCAAGAAACTAGGAAGAAGGAATAAGTGGGAGAAATAGCAGCACACCCTCTTTATTTTTTTTGGTGGTGGCTGCTTGTGAGACCTTTGCACTTTCTCTTTATACAAGCTTTTTTCCTATCTGCCTACAATTTTGCGGAAGTATGGGTAGCATAACTTTATGAAGAAGGTAAGTTTTATTAAGAAAAAATCTTTCGATTAGCTAAGGGGCTGGCCAAAACAGCAAATAAGTGAGAAAAGTTCCTTAAGTAATCATATCTGTCTGATTAGTCTCATAGATTTTTATCAAAAACAAGAAAGAAAGCTGGTCTAGCCCGACTAAAATCTATACCTCCCAAAGTTTGCGTTAAGCTCGCCGTAGCATCCGGTGCTGCCCATCATAATTGTTTGTTTTTTCTTTTATCTCGATTATCGATTATCCGATCTCTACCATTCCTTTGGTAGATAAATCCGATTAACAATGCTGATTACTAAATATGTCCAATAGGTACGAACCTTCTATGTATAAAATAGTTGAAGATATGACGTTTATTTCAAATTAGCGGGGTAAGGTTGATCTGCCTGCAATTATAAAAACTATTTGTCCCATACATGTCGAGCAGTCAGACAGACGGCCGGAGAGACGGACATGGCTTAATTGAATCGAATGTTGATGCTGATTCAGAATATATATACCTTCTATGGTCGCAGCTGCTTCCTTCTGGCTATTATATACTTTTGCACAAACTTATTATACTCTGTGTAACTCCATTACGGAGTATAAAAACCATCAAATTTCATGCTTTGATTTCCTACGCAAAAAATTCAAAATATATAAAAACTACTAAAAATGCAAAAAATGATAAATGCGCTTCAAGCGTATTGCAAAATGTGTAGCCTTAAAATGAACACGGAAAAGTCCAAGGTCCTAGGCCTAAATGTAAACTGGCACCTACAATCGACTGAGTTGGAAGTAGTCAAAACCTACAAATATCTCGAAATTTGGATATATCATAATGCGGAGTTTAAATATCATTTGCATGAAAAGCTTAAAAATGCGAAGGTGGCTTTTAACAGTACATGATAATCTCTACTAGGTAAAAAGGATGTGCCAATCAGCACTAAGTATCAACTTTTTGAGGCATCAGTTACGTCCATAATGTGCTACGACGCCCAAGTTTGGGGTATCATGGAATACGACGAGGTTGAGAGTCTGCTTCGATATTTCGTTGAAAAGTTGTTTCGTCTGCCATGCTTTCCGCCAAACATAATGCTCTATCTTGAAACTGGATTTTCTAAGCTACATATTTATACCGCAGACATGCATTTTAAATATGTTCAAAAGGTTTTTCAGTAGGCCAGACCACAGATTGCCCAACATATTGGCCAGGTCTTTACTACGCGATTGTCAGCCTGACGTTTTTTCCAATTTTCGGGGGAGGGAGGGTTCGGTGCAAAAATTGAAAATAAACTTGATCTGCCGGAAGGTATTAGAAACATATGTCCCGAACATGTAGAACCTTGATCTCTTACCATATCCGATGCAGGAATTTAGCTCATAGGATGGCTCATAGGTGCCATAAAATCCAGAATCGTAAAATTTTAGGAATCACTTTTACTGAAAGTAGATCATCGCTAAATAAAATTGTTTGTAAATCTAACATTTTTCATTGGTAAATTCGCTAATTTGACTTTCTGTTTTTCACCCAACAATGTCCATATGAAACAAAAGATCTGCACTTTTGATTTCATATACTTTTGAAATGAAAACTTGCTGACCCATTTAATGAATATATAAATAAAAAAATAGGGGAAGTTAACTTCGGCTCGGCCGAAGTTTTGTATACCCTTGCAGCTTCCATTGAAAACAAAAAAGTTTTTCTAAGAATACTTTTTGGACATTACTTTTCTATGGGATCTACAATATAGAGATGTCTGATTTCGATTAAACTTGGTGAAATCATGGAAAAGCATAATACACTGTTAATTACGAAATTTGGAGGCGATCCCTTTTGAACCAAAAAGTTTTTCTCACTAGAACTTTTTTTTCGACCGATCAGTTATACTGCAGCGATATGCTATAGTCATCCGATTTTGATAAAACTTTGTAGAAATGTGTCCAAAGTATATACAATAAGTGTATGCCAATAAAAAGGACGTTTTCATTAAAAACAAAAAAGTTTTCCTCACTCGAACAAGTTTTCGACCGATCGTTCCTATGGGAGCTATATGCTATAGTCATCCGATTTCGACCAAACTTTGTAGAATTGTGTAAAAAAATATAAAATTAGTGTATGCCAATGATAAGGACGTTTTCATTAAAAACAAAAAAGTTTTTCTCACTAGAACTAGTTTTTCAACCGATCGTTCCTATGGCAGCTATATGCTATAGTCATCCGATTTCGACCAAACTTTGTAGAATTGTGTAGAAGTATATAAATTAAGTGTGTGCCAGTGATAAGGACGTTTTAATTAAAAACAAAAAAGTTTTTCTCACTAGAACTAGTTTTTCGACCGATCGTTCCTATGGCAGCTATATGCTATAGTCATCCGATTTCGACCAAACTTAGTGAAATTATGGGAAAGGATAGTAAACTAAGAAATACGTAGTTTGGAGGCGTTTCCATTAAAAACAACAAAGTTTTTCTCTTTAAGACTTGTTTTTCAACCGATCGTTCCTATGGCAGCTATATGCTATAGTCATCCGATCCGGCCGGTTCCGACAAATGTGCAGCGTATTTGTACCAAAAGACTTCGTGCAAAGTTTGGTGAGGATAGCTTTAAAACTGAGGGAGGAGATAGCATAGAAACAGACGGACAGACGGACAGAAGGACAGACGGACAAAGCTAAATCAACTCAGCTCGTCATGCTGATCAAGAATATATATACTTTATGTGGTCGGAGATGCTTCCTTCTATGCGTTACAAACATCCGGACAATTTTATAATACCCTCTGCAAAGGTATAAAAATTGGACACAATCTAAGCTCTATTATTTTGTTATCAGGCATGCTCTTAATTCCGCTACGTTTTGAAAAGTAAACCGAATGCAATTCCGTTTCGTCAATTCCGAATAAAATTATTTACGTTTTACTTTTGGCAAACCACGGGTCAAGCGCAACGATCGAAAATTGAACTGTCGGAATTGAGAGAGACTGACTTTTACGTTTTAGTTTTCTTTTTGGCTGGCACAGCCAATTTATCGAGACATTCAACAAAAAAATTGTTTTTAATTCAGTTAAAGACCTAAATACATTTCAGATTACATAAAAAATGGAGGGAAGCTAAATTCGGCTCAGCCGAAGCTTATATACCCTTTAAGTTTATATACCCTTGAAGCTCATACAAATTTTCAGGACGCCTACTAAGGTTTTTTATTTAAACCTAACTTTCATATGAGAGCTGTTCAATACAGTCTTCCGGTTTCGACCAAACTTAGTGACATCATGAAAAAGCATAACTAGAAATCTTATATATACAAAGTCTGATGCCGACTCCATTCAAAACAAAAATGTTTTTCTCACTGAAACTAGTTTTTTAACCAATCCTTTCTATGGCAGCTATATGCTATAGTTGTCCGATCTGGCCGGTTTTTATACTTGTGCAGTGTATTGGTACTACAAGACTTCGTGGAAAGTTTCGTGAAGATAGCTTTCAAACTGACGGAGGAAATCGCATAGAAACAGACGGACAGACGGACATGGCTATATCAACTCAGCTCGTCATGCTGATGAAGAATATAGATTTTTTATGTGGACGGAAATGCTTCCTTCTATGCGTTATAGAAATCCAGACAATTTTAATATACCCTCTTCAAGGGTATAATAAGTTTCAAATTGATCTCAGAATTGAGAAAAATTAACTTAATGTACATTTGGCAAACTGTTCAAGTGCGTAATTACTTTCATTTCGCCGACCAACAAAAACGCTTTCGTTTTTGCAAGAAACTGAATTAATTTCGTTTCCGTAAAGTTGCACTGAGCTAAATCAAATTTGAAATCAACGTATAACACATAATAATATTTTTACTTTTTACGTTTCTAAGAGAAGATGCTTTCTCTTAATCTCATCAATATAATAACACAAGATGGCCCGGCGAACTTCGTACCGCCTAACAATAAATAACTGTAGTGAGTTAACTTAAGGCCCGCTTCTGGTCTAGACGACTGAAGACGACATTAAAGAACCTTGTGATATTCAACATTTTTAGTTTTGTTATCAGGAGCAAAATAAATAAAGCAGAGGGTTTGCCGACACGTGAACATGACACTTACAATTGACCATGAGAAAAACATGCATTTTCCAAATTCAGACCACAAACATTTAAGGGCTCGTCCTCGTAATGCGAATTTTTTCACCTTTACATTTTTCTCTGATTATCGCCGCGTAAATCACATTGGTCATCAATTTTTTTTATCACCAAACACGTTCCATTGCATAGTTTTGGTTGGTTTAGATTTGATTCGAAGCATGATGACCGCTAAAATTGCTCGCTCATTCAACCATTCAATATTTTTATGATTAGCAATGATGTTCGGAAATACTTTTTTGATAAGCTCGTCTTTCGATGAGTCGAAATTGCAAAAATTCGGAGGAAATGAAATCAATCCGCTCGATTCATCGACAGGGACACGACCATTACCTTTATTCAGCAATTGCTTGGAAAAATCTTGAGCAGATGGATAGCTCTGCAATGCAACTCTTATGACAGCAGAAGTTTCTTCACATTGCCCCACAGATTGGATGATTTGAGGCAAGAGTTTATTTGATCGGCAGGAGTCGATCTTGGAATGACTGGCAGTGTTTGGCAGAAATCGCCAGACAGTAAAATTATTGCGCCTCCAAAACATCTCGAGTCATTGCGCAGATCTTTTAATGTTCGGCCAATTGCTTTTAATGCACGCTTATGCGCCATTGTGCACACGTCCCAAATGATGATTTTTGCCTATGCTAATACTTTGGCCATTGCCGAGTGTTTCGCAATGATGCATGTCGGTTTTTCAATAGTTTGAAGGTATAACGGCAATTATAATGCCGAATGAGCTCGGATCTCGCACGAACAGTGGCCAAAATCTGTCTTCCCAGTTCCACTGGGGGCATCCAAGAAAACTACGCCACCATTTTTATCATGAATTGCCTTCATTAATGTATCATAGACTTCCCTTTATTGAGGGTTCAACTGTGGTAAATTCGTTTGAACTTATTGGTGTAATTCATGTCGATCATATTCAAGATCACGCTCCAATTCTCTATTCAATGCATCATTCACTCTACATCTGGCGCAGGCATTCCTAACCTGACAAACAAACCGTCGCACATAACGTAACACATGTCTTCAATCAAGAGCAAAGCCTGGTCATGCATCTTGATCAGCATCAACGATTTAGGCATATCCGTCTGTCTGCCTGTTTTTCATATTTTGCGATTTTTTGTGACCGCTTGGAATACACCTGCTATTTACAGGTCTTATGGACCGTTTTTTGGACCATTTATTTAAATACTTTTTATGAGCGATTCTGTTAAGCCGGGCCGGTATAAATCCAACAAATCAAAGATCATTAAAATCCGTCCAGCCGTTCTTGAGTTATGAGTGGTGTAACTAACACCACTTTGTTTTATATATATATAGAGAAGAAGATATATAGATAAAGTTTCCAGAAGTTCCTTTTATTAATCAAATATAATATGTATCTTTTCTTCAACTTATAAAAATTCATTTAATCCATTTTAAGAGCTACTTTTAAGTTATGAACCCAGGTCCGCCAGCCGAACCTAAGACCTATGTTTCTAACCTTCTACAGAATTCAGATCATTGAGATTATACTGACTTTTAAAAAGCATAAGCGGTGCTCTATTAACATATTCGAAAAACTTATTCGTAAAAATTTTACCTTGTTTAAAGTGTATGAAAATATTCGCTTCGACCAAACTCTTACAATTTATTTTCTTTTTTCCCACCGCTCCTTAGTTTAAACATTTTTGATTAGCTTCAAGTTTTGTGTTGGGGCGGAACGATTTAGGAGTTGGGGATGGTGTTTTAATTTTTGTTGTAAACTTGGGCAAGAAAACACCTTCCGGGCATCTCTTGCTTTTGCTTTTGGGTCGGTTGAGTGTCTCTTTGTGGCTGTGACAGCTTTTTTGTTGTTGTTTTTGGGGTGTAAGCTGCTTAAACGAGAAATTTGCCATCATCATATATCCTTGTTAATTTGTCTGGGGGTTGATTTTGGGGTCGCCTGTTCATAAATCATTATAATGCATTTTGTTTGACACAAGTTGGTGTCTCGGTCAAGTTGCGTTCATTGTGGTCATTTCAATGACAATGAATTCATCATCAGCATAAGCAGGCAGAAAATTTTGATACGAGGGCTGTCTTTTATATTTCGAGCATAAGAATTATTGTGGTCTTAGAGATTTAGCTACAAACCATACACATAGGCTTTCTCCAGTCAATTCTAACTTTACCCTCATCATTTTTAAAACACTAGTGAAGAAAATCAGAGTACTTCAATCTAGGGTCCTGTGTGGAGACACCGAAAATTGGAGATACTGCAAACAAACAGTCAGCAGTCTACATGGATCACCTTAAAATCCACACAATCTCTCTGGACTCAGATGGCGTAGAAAGGCATATTTTACGCCTAGGCGATGGATCTAGTTAAATACTTTAATACACCCACTAATCATCTGCTACAATATAAATCTTGAATATAATCTTGAGCAAGTCACTCTTAAAGCAGCCAGTGCTAGAATTATTAAAGGCAATCCTCGTGAAAATGAAAAACCAGACATGTCATTATTCAAACCTTTTCTCTTCACTTATAGAATGAGTATTAAATATTCCTTTCAACCTTAAAGTGCTTCCACATACTACAAGTTTCCTAAGCTTCCACTCAATTTTCAATTTATCTCATACTTTATTTAAGCATTAAGAAATACAAAACCCGGAGCAAAGCTGAGCTAAAAGTTTGGTTGCAATGGATTTATGCATCTTTTGATAACTAATTCCCTTTGGGCAACTGTCAACAAGCAGATAAACTGCCAGGCAACCCAAAAAAACATTGCCACGAGTATGTGAAAGCAAGAAAAGTAAATAACAACGAAGAAGGGTAGAAAATGTTTTAAAAACTCTTCAATTATATAAGATGACTGGCAAAATACTTTACTCGTCTTGCCCCGAATATTAATTTGCTATTAAACGGCAGGAATCTCTCCCTTAAACGCCTGTCAAATATGCCAGCAAACCAAAAAAATGGCCAAAAACAATTTGTGGCAATCAGCTGGCAAAGTACGTGACATGAGCTCTCATTCCTTATTCCCTTTGTCTGTGGCACAAACTATTGATAAGCGTAAAAAGTTGGATGCAAACATCTGCTGCCCAAATGGACCCCAAGTGGTAATAGTTGGTGTCAATGACCTCCCTCCGTCTTGTCCTTAACGTTTTTGCTAACGAGCACGTGAGTCAAGTGTAGCGGAAAATGAGCTAATTTGAGATGGGATGGAGTTGCAGGTTCCTTTTCTTTTGCTGCTGCTGGCCACGTGTCTATCCTCAAAGAAAAAGTCAAGAAATTCAATTGGAAACATAAATCATGCCGGAGAGATGGGCACGCGGATGAACACGCAATCAGCTGTTTGTCACAGATCGGGCACTGGGCTTTGGGGATGAGAGTGAGGGTCATGTCAATCAAACCACAAGCACAACGCGCGCGCCCACTGCTTGGCCCCAAGGGTTGACAGCATGTTAGGGGTGAAGCGAGAGACCAGACACAGCCAACATGTTGAGGGTGTCACAATTTGGGGAGTTTTAGACTGGGAAAGTACCTTTGCCAAGTCAGATCAGATGTTTATAGCATACAGCTGTCGAGGCGCTCCTCCGCTTGACTAGAGAATTGAAGATCAGATACAGAGTATTTCCCTGGATTTTGATGACCCCCCATTATAAAACTTATAGCTTGCCGCCTCCACAATAAAAAACCAATTTTTAAAAAAAAATTTTTTTTTTTTTTGGATTATATTTTTCTGGTATATAGTATGATTTGGCTATCTACCAAAATGCTCAAGGCATGATTTCTATATTTAACAATATCATATCTCCGGTTTGGGAATGATCCAGACTATCTGATTGGTTTAACACTAACTGTGGAGTCACGCAGAGATGTATCCTAGGACCTTACTGTATGTCTACGAGATCACCCCTACCAGGCGGCGGTACCTTTGTTGGATAACTATAAGTAAAATGGCTTGACACAGCCCCCCAAAGGGCCAAAGCCGAGCTCCTCTCAGTCGCATGGTTTGTGCGCTTCTAATTTTCGCACAAGAGAAATGGACCTACAGTTTTACGCCGAATCCGAACGGCAGTTTGAGAAGCTTTTGCATGCCTAATTACTACAAAGTTGGCGCCAACAGCATTGAGGGGTGTAAGTTTATTCAAAGAAAAAACTTTTCATTAGATGTTCCGAGGCGGGATCGAACCCACGACCTCTTGCACAGCGGTCGCGCACACTAGCCGCTGAGCCACACCCGGGACTATTATAATGTAGTGAAATAAACACTCAAAGACACTTAACATGGATTTTGAAAGCTAGAGGGGATTTGCTGAACCTAAGATGCACTCAACGAACAACATCAAGGCTTTGCAATTCACCATTTCTTAGGATGATGGGCACTATTAAGTTTATTTATTTATTTTGCCAACGACTCTTCTACACCGGTGCTGCCCATAATTGTTTGTTTTCCTTATACTCGGTTATCGTTCAGCCGATCTTTTACAATTCCTTTGGCGGGATCGATAAAAATCCCGATTACTAAATATGTCCAGAACAATCCTTCTATCTTTAAAACTGTGGGAGAAATTACATTTTTTCGATATTGCGGGTGTGGGAGGGGGCGTGGCCAAAATTGAAAATAAACTTGATCTGCCTGCAAGTATAAGAAGTTTTTCTCCCAAACATGTCGAACCTCTCCTTACCATCTCAGAGATCTGTTTGCTCCTACGGACGACGGACATGTTTGCACAAACTTCCTGTGACCTCTGGTACAGACTCTGGTACAGAGTATAAAAATTAAAGACGCAATTGTCCTTCTTTCCTCAAGGGTAGAGATGTGCATTAATGGGATAATCAGGAATCGTCTCCTCGATGCTCATTTTTGGGCCAGAGTAGGATTCCAGTAGGTTCAATTTAGTCGTTGATTTTATTTGGAATTGCGTATTAGACGAATTCAGAGTTAGGATTTTTCACAAAAACATTAACCCGCCCAGGACACTAACTATTTGAAATGAAGACTTAGATGGAAGTTGTGTTGGGCTTGTAAATTGGCTAGTTGATTTTTTACGGTACATCCAGAAAAATTTCTTTCTAAAAAATACAACTTTATTTTTCATGAAATTAGGGTTTTGTGGTAATCAAATTTAGAAAAAAATATCTCAAATATAGAAAGCCGTTTCCCACAAAAGAGAAATATAAAACAAGAAAGAAGTCGGTCAAGCCCGACTATAACATACTCTGTACCTGTGAAGTGCTGCCCATTACCGTTGCGACTGGTGCTGACCATAATTGAATGTTTTCCTTATAACTCGACAACCGATCTTTACCATTCCTTTGGCGGATCGATAAATAAACCTGATTACTAAATATGTCCAGAAGGAACGAACTTCTGTGGGAGATATGACTTATATGACTTTTTTTTCCAATTTGCGGGGGTGTGGCAAAAATTGAAAATAAACTTGATCTGCCTGCAAGTATTAGAAGCATATGTCCCATACATGTCGAACCTCTATCTCTTACCATCTCTGAGATCTGTGCGTTCATACGGACAGACAGACGGACATGGCTATATCGACTCGGCTGTTGATGATGATCAAGAATATATATACTTAATGGGGTCGGAGATGCTTCCTTCTGGCTGTTACATACTTTTGCACAAACGTATTATACTCTATGTACCGAAGTGTTATTAGGAGTAAGGAGAAAAATCTAGTGACATAAATTATTTCATTCTTTTGGTTGATAATATCGCCTGCCGTACGGCTACACTAAAAAAAAAACCAAGAAGATCGTTCTTGAAATTAAGAATATTTAGTGTTGAAAGTACGGCAAGAACGAATATTCTCGGATCCAAGAAGAACAACTAAGGGAGCTGCAGTCGAGTACCCCGACTACAAAATACCCTGTTCCCTTGATTTCGTGTGTTTTCCTTTACATACACACACACTCACACATACACACACTCCAACATACACATAAACGAATGGCATGCGGCCGCGCGCGATAACTGACAATGCAAGACCCCCCTCTCTCCCACAAGCAAAATTGATTCGTATATAACTTCGGTGTTTATTGTCCGATCTTGGTGATCTTTTCAGAATAGATAGATATTGGGCATTACTTGATATATGGAAGGTCTATCTTAAAGGGGAATCGGGTATACACCCTATCTGCTTGCAAAAATTTGTGGCTCTAGCTCTAGCTCTAGCTCTAGCTCTAGCTCTAGCTCTAGCTCTAGCTCTAGCTCTAGCTCTAGCTCTAGCTCTAGCTCTAGCTCTAGCTCTAGCTCTAGCTCTAGCTCTAGTAGTAGTACTAGCTAGTTTTATAGCACTATACTCTATAACAGTCAAGTAAGCAGCACAGCTAGCTAGTAAAGCATTAATCAAGCTAAGCTAGCTATAAGCTTAGCTCTAGCTCTAGCTCTAGCTCTAGCTCTAGCTTCTAGCTCTGCTTAGCTCTATGTCACTCTAGCTAGCTTAGCTTAGCTCTAGCTCTAGCTCTAGCTCTAGCTCTAGCTCTAGCTCTAGCTCTAGCTCTAGCTCTAGCTCTAGCTCTAGCTCTAGCTCTAGCTCTAGCTCTAGCTCTAGCTCTAGCTCTAGCTCTAGCATTAGTTCCCATTTTCAATGGGAACAGGGTTATACAAATACTGAAATCAAGAATAGAACATCGACAAGAATATTCTTGGCTTTAGTATTTGTCTTCTTGATAACAAGAATAAATCTTCTTGGTTGCAAGCAAAGAAAAGGTCTCGATTCCAAGAATATATCTTCTTGGTTGCCAGCATAAAAAATCTCGGTGGTGGGCGGGTAGGGGTCGTCGAGGGAAGGTGTCGGGGGGGTTGGAAGTGGTCGGGTGGGACGGTGTATTGGTTGGGTGGAGGGGGGTATTGGTCGGGGGGAGTTATAGTGGTTGGTCTGGGGGCAGTGATCTGTCGGTGGTGTGGGGGTAGGGGGTATGTTGGTGTTGGTAGCACAATACCAACCACCACACCTCACTCCTTTTGTTGTGATTAATTAAAAAATTGTTATTATTATATTTTATTTTTTACTTACCCTTACTGGGACTCGAACTCGGGACCTCGAAAGCCTGCACTCACTGACACCACCGCTCAGCCAATGACACCACACTTCTGGTGTTTACCGCGTCGCGTAAGTCGTATTATAAAAAGATGATGCCAGTGACAGCCAATGCGAAGAGCGAGAGAGAGAATTGTTCTCATTTGTTTCTCAAGCTCTCCGTTCTTCGGCTCCATTCACTATCCCCGCCATCAAGCTCGAAGTCGAGAACGATTGTATTCTTGGATCCGAGAAGATTTCTTCTTAAAAAACCAAGAAGAATTCATTCTCGCCGATTAGTTTTTCATTTCTCTGGGTGTAGTCACTTTTACCGACCGCCGGCACCAGTTTCCGGATTTGAAATAAGGTATGAAAGAAGGCGGCAGCAGTCAGGAATCGGTCGACATTCTCCAGCCGGGATACCTTTCGAACTACTGGGAAGTGTCTCGAAGTATACATTCAGCTGTATTTTGTTAATACAGACGTAAAGTTTAGACGTTTTAGAACAGTTTTTTAAGGAATTGAAATTATCAGCAGAAATTTCAAGAAGGGTGAATTAAATTTATTTATATTAACTTAGAAAAAGTCGGCCATAAAAATTCCATACTCTCTGCTCCCAACATTTTCTAAGCATTTTATCTTGCATATAGTCAACTGACTTATCAAACTCCCACCAATACAGGGTATTCAAAAAAAAAACGCAGTGGGAACGATTTTATCGATGGCTTCGTTCGTAGGCGATAATTTATTTAACAATGTGTGGCATGCGTTTGGGGCTTGTGCTGAAGCTGCTCTTGGCCATTGAAATGTAAACGGCTACGGATCTCGGTATAAGTTGGAAACAGTTGTTGCCTTTGGGCTAGAACAAAGGGAAGGCAACGTTTTTATCTGCCACAGCATTCACTCCTTTATTTGCCAAGTGCAAATTGCAAAATGATATTAGAGCGCCGGCTTCTAAGTGGGGGTGAGTCTGCTGCCATTGCTGCTGCTGTTGCACTGCATCATCCAGGCAACAAGAGGGTGGTTGTATGGTGTGCAGAATAGAGTGAAAGTGGAAAGTGCGTCCGGGCAAGCTGCTGGTCCGTAATGAGCACGAGCAAATTTAATGTGATTTGTGTCGAAGGGTGCAATGGGGGCGAAAATGATTTCTATTTGCTTTTGTAAT
The DNA here is from genome assembly GCA_018904265.1 of Lordiphosa collinella. Lineage (NCBI taxonomy): Eukaryota > Metazoa > Arthropoda > Insecta > Diptera > Drosophilidae > Lordiphosa > Lordiphosa collinella. Next base: position 13,147 of record JAEIFV010000441.1, on the reverse strand, counting down.
TGGCGTGTTGTCCCAGGACCCAGGCACCAAAATCCATAACACTCTACTCCCACAAAAACTGACTGCATAGTCATCGACTTCAATGAATAATTGAACACACAAAATGTTGTACGTGCCAAAATTCAGGGGAAAAAAGAATACATTACAAAATTATGTCTCCATTGGATACGACAGCTGACAAGTCTGGATAATAAATGACCGTTTTCAATTTTCGATATCGCTTTGCTCAGATTAGCTAAGGCTGAAATGAGTTTGATATATTCTATAAAATTCGAGAAATGGAAAATACGTAGATGGAAAAACGAAGAAAAATAAACTTTCAAAATTGAAGAGATATTTTCCAATTACAAATTTGAACTCCGACAGTATTTTGCTTAATCGTTTTAAAAGTGTCGAAAGGGACAACTGCGACGCGTTTATGGCCTTGAACCACTTTTTAACCGGCTTAGGCCCGATTTCTCAAAAGTTCGGTTGGCAACCGCCGGTCAAATTGTTCCTCCAGTTGACAAGCGGTCAAGTCATTTTGTTTTCCAGAGCGTTTCATCCGATTTCGATAAATTTCTTCGTGCATTAGGGTGACCAGAACTGTTAACCAATGAACGAATGCTGGTTGGCTTGTTTTATTTTTTGAGATTGGTTATTGCGGTTTGTGAAAAAAGGAAAAAAAACGAGATGAGAATGTGATGGTGCAAAAAACCTAGAGGGAAAAACTTTCGTGGACCGCTGGCAGAACGCAGCGCCACAAAGTTGGTGATAAAAGATCCGTTACTCCGGTTATAAAAGACTTTAGTTAATTTTTACCGGTTGGAGAGAAAAATAGTGTTTGAACAGAAGTCAAAATAGAAGAGTAGCTTCAAATTCGATTTCCGTGGAGTTGAAAAATCGTTTATTCGCATTTTGTGGCGGCAATAATAATATAAACAAAGCAAGTGTTTTGTAGTTTTTTCGATAAATTTTGATAATCCGGCACTGGCCGCGGTTAACTTTAACCAGTGCTCAAGCACGGTTAAGTCGTCCTCGGCGCTCACAATAAGACCCAATTTCGTTACGCCTGGTTGAACCATGATCGTGCCTTAATCTGGCTTGGAACTGGTCTTAAGCTATTTATATGTTTAACTCAATATTATCAACTCTGGTTCGGAAACTGGTTTGGAATTTTATTTCCGGAATTATATAACTTTATATAACAATGCTAAACACAAAATATTAAGATCAGGGCTTCAATAATTATTTAGATATGGGTCTAAACCACTTTTGAACCTGATCCAACTTGTTCGGGAAATGTTATAAATATAAATTTCAAGTACATACTTAACCTAAGTTCTGTGAGAGGGCTCTGAACCCCTTTTGACTTGTGACTTGACCTCATGAACTTGAAGATAATGTTCAAATTTCCAAAAGACCAGTTCAGAAAAGATTCCTTAAATTTATTGCTAACATATTTAAAAATATTTATTAATCTTCTGCTTGAAAAATATTAAAAAATGCAAAAAAAATCATTTAAAGTCCTTGAATATGTTCATATAGTGAGCGTCTTTCTCAAATTATTCTACTGTAGATAACGAATTTGGCACCTGACAATAAAAGATGGAGTCATGATAACTCCCACGCGCGCTTTTATCTCTTTAATTTTATTTGCAGCTTTCTTCAGCATTAAAAACCTTTCCTTGTAAGCCACAATTTAATATTCTTTCTGCCCTTTTATGGGAATTGGAGTAGTGTTCGACCCAAATATGATTGTTTCATTTAATTGGCTTACTTTTTATTTTCATTGCTTCGCCTGTTCCAAAAGAATACAATATTTTGCTAGGCCCCTACTCATTAGCACTTCCGAGTGACTTTCAGTATTGAGGCCAAAATGCGACCCACCACACCAAGTGCTTTCATCCGTCTCTTAGACGTCTTTATGACTGTTTATTCATGTAAATAGTATGCCAAGTGTAATAAAATTATTTCCGCTATTGTTTAGCTAAAAGTTGTCTACTTCCTTTTCTCTTTTAACTTCGATGGCAAATCAAAATGGCCCGCTTCATTTCTTGGCACGCGACGCTACCCAGAAATGCAAAGAAGGACTTTGGTGGTGCTTGATTTAACTGCCTTGAGATAAGTGAGCTTTTGTTTGGTTTTTCGGGTTTTTCGGTTTAAACGCAAAATGATAAACATAAGTTGAGTGGCAGCATCGACATGGCCCCAAGACCAAAACAGGACACGTGCTGTGTGTCATGTAAAGCTATGCCAAAGTACCAGGCCAGGCCAGCCAGGGCGCCAGCTCTGCTACGACCCCTGTCCCTTGTTGTTGTTGTATATCGTGTATATCGAGTTGTATGTTTGCATTTTAAAATCAACCCTCGAAAAATCGTTTGCCAACTTCAATTTCAACCGCTGTCATTCGAAGCGACAGCACCCGCCCCTCGACTGAATCCACCTAGGGAAACACCAGGAACAGTGGAATAGGATGAAATAATAACATATACTTTTCGCAAAAAGCAATGCAATAAATTTATCGTATCGTTTTTTGGCGACGCTATAAAATTTGAGCGTGCTAATAGGTTATTGTTTTGCTTCACTCTCTCCTTATGGTATAAACATTAGGCATAGAATCAAATTTACATGGGCCTTATGTCCGGACATTAAGCCCATGTGCGTAAAGTCGGTACTCAAATTTAAATGACATTAAACGCACGGTGATGAAAATAAAACTTGACCAATACATGCTTTCCATACTGATGGACTAGTTCTACAAGTGGACTTAAATGTTCTTATAAAAGAATAATAAGAATGTTTTGAATTTTAGTGCCGGCAGGTGACGGAAAAAAACACAATCCCATTTTGGCATTGGTGTGTGTGAGAGCAGCGCAAAAACTGATTCAATCGCGAAGCAGTTAAACAAAAGCCGAACACGCAGCGCAGCGAAGCTTATACTGCTTATAATTTTTGTGAGCGGACTGCTTTGAGAGCTTGTCTATGCCCAGTTGGTTGCGACGTGACGGCCTCTAGGTTAGGGTAACCATCGTCCTGGTCGATCCGCACAGCTTTACCAGAGTTTGTGCACTATATGTCAGCTATCCGTCAGGCGATTTCAGACAGCCATCAACTTCGGTATATTCCTTAACCGGCAAAATATTTTCGCAAAATAGACAGTTTAGATGGCCCGAGGCGGTATTGCAGACATACAAACTACCCGCTACATCAGAATCGGCCAGATTACCAGAGACTGTTCATGAAATGTCATGTGTCCGCCAGGCGATTTTGGGATTTCGCTCGGCTTGCACATTCTCTTAAAAGCCGCCCCATTTCTCATAAAGAAGCTTGAACCTTATAAAGTTGCTTGTTTTCTTTGATTTACAAAAGGCACACATTTCGTCTTGCACCTAGCAGGATCTCAAATTAAAGTGGGCGAAAAGTCCGATGAAATGTTTGATTTATGTCCGAATTTAATGTAGACATAAGGCCCATAACATTTTTGAATTTAGTTTCGATGCTTACTACGATAAATTTTGATATGGGCCTTTTGTCCGTGGACGTTTTGCCATGTCACCGCTTGAGTCCTCTTTTGATGCTTTAGTAACAACATTTAAAGAAATAATAGGAAGGGTGATTTTGTTTGTGGTCTACAAGAACCGTAGCTTTTTTGGTAATACGTGTCACTCACTGGCTGGATGGCCAGAATTTCGGAAGAAATAAAGTCTATTTCGATTGGTGGGACTCATTCATTTGACGCGATTCGTCGAATTATAAACGAAGTTCATACTGAATACGGTCTTAGTATAAGCAAAGTGATGGCAACAACAACCGATAATGGATGAAATTTTTTCAAAACATACGAAGAATTTGGCGTACCTTTTGAAGAAAGGAGGTAATGAGTTTGCTCTGGATGAGGAGTTGACTTAATAAAAGCGCTGTCCAAGCGATGTCTTCCGAATGCTACACAGCGATGAGCTGCTCGCATTCTAACATTCCTGAATACTTCGTCTTCTCAATTACTGGAAAATATCTAATCGTTTTGAAATATTTTTTTTATTAAAGTATTCTATATTTTTAGAAACTTCTCAAGAAACATTGAGCTCTAATATATTGCCTGCTGAATCAGAATTTTCTGCTGTAGAGTAAAAATTTTTGTTTTGCAACACTGCCGTTCGGCCACCGCTGCCAACTGTTGCCCATGCCGAGCCGAGATAACTTCGATCATTTGGATTTCGACGCCAAAGAGAAGATGTCGCAAAACTTTGCCAACGGACGTGGCGACGGTCGCCTCTATGAAGAACGACGCCGCCACAAGACGAAGGAACATTTGACCATAAAGAATTCAATTGCAGTTATGCAACTATAAAAGGATCAGAAGAAAAAGGTCACAAAGGATTTGGAGAAAGCTCTTAAGGAAAAGTACTTCAAAGAGTGCGTGGATCTTGAACACAAGCGGGCTGCTAAGGAAGCGGCGGAGAAGCAGCGTGCTGCTTCCTCAGCTCATGATGAAGACATGTCTGAAATGGAAAAATGTTGTCAAAATTAAAATAAAAATGAGCATTGAAAATGTTTGGATTTTTTGTGGGAGTTTTCTTTTTTTCAATAGATTCGTAACAGTATTTTATTTATCAACCGAGATATTCACCAAAATATAAACTAAAATAAATTTATATGGTTGAAAAACGTTTGCCGGGTGAGCTTGTTTCTTAATAAAAAAAAAGATAAACAAATTTTGAAAAGTTTGTGTTATATCGCATTAAGAATTTCAATATTTATATGGGCATTTCCACAGAAAGGTCCACCAGGATTAAGAGTACTTATACTCTGTTTCAAGGAAACAATCAAAATAAACAATCTTACAATAATTTATTACCCATTTCGAGATTTTCAAAAGCAAAATCAACCAAGCATAAATTTTGTCATTTGGGTATTTATCTTGGACGAATTTTTTTAAAAGGATTGAGTTTTGATCTTTCAAATCGTTGCGTTATGGAATGCATCGGTTATGTGTACAAATAAAATTGATCAGCAACACGCGGTACTTCTGCTAGAGTCCGTATACAAAAAGCTCGCAGAGACAATCGAACAAGTTTCACCTTGCACTTCTTTTCAATAAAATATAAATAATAAAAATGAAAACACACAAAACAAGGAAGAGCCCTGGAGACTGAATGACTTGCTTGCCACTCGAGTCGGTCTTTTATATTCCTTGCTCACTTTTAGCTCACGTCACCCTGAGCTTTGGGTTGCCATCGATAATTATCGACTATTAATCGATAGCAATCGAAGGCGGCAGTAAGTTGCATTTGAAATTCAAACCAGTCGTTATTGAATTTGTGCGCGTTGGTACAGTGCGATACAAAATGTTTCGTGTTTTTTTGGGATGACACGTTCAATTACTAGCGTCAATTTTTAATTAAAATTTGGCAATTATGGTATTCGGTATGGGTAAGAGCGAGACAGACAGGTCTTCGGTAGGAACAATATTGAAAAATTCATGTTGTTTGCTTTTAAGCCGGCTAAAAGGTCGCGTTACTTCAGTAAACATTTGGCTAGACAAGCCACAAGATGCATTTTAAAAGAATATATAGAATCAGACGGACGGACGGTCATGGCTAAATGAAGTCGGCTCCTAATTTTAATGAATATTTATATTTTATGGTGTCAGACACAGACGCAGACTTGATTAATATCTGCAAGGAATAAAATTGCGAAATACAAGAGGCTATCTTCTGGTTCTGCGTTAAGAGGTGCCCCAGACAATTGGATGTAGCTTTACTGTTTTCGTAAGACTAATTATATCCAGTCGCCCCATCGAAACATTTTAAATTGTTCCCTTTCAAATGACGAGGGATTAGTTGGATGCCAATCAGGTACGGCACAGTTGGTAGAAATGGCGAGGAACGAAGCGGCCTCAAATGGGTGGTGGTGGGTGTGCCAAGCAGGTATGGCTGCGAAGGTTGATGTGGAAACTGTTGTTGTTGCCACTTTTTGGCCAAATAGTGTCTGTCCACAATGGGCTGAACTAAAAGGCAGGAGAATTCAAAAGATTTAAAGAGTTAAATCAAATTATAACAGCAGGCAGTGTGACCTTTCTCTGCCGAAATACTAGTGGCATTCCTGAAAGTGATTTAGATTTCGTCAATCATCTGTTCACAGCTGCTCCATTCAAATTGTGCAGTGTGCCCAGAGTAAGTCGGGAATTAATGGTCATTCTAATTGATTTTAAATAATCAACTTTGTGGCTGACTTAGATTTGGTTTAAATTTACGTTTTGGTGTGAACGTTCTGCTTTAGCTGTGAGTTTTCGAGAAATAACTTAAAAAATACTCATCGGAGGGGGGGTCAAATATTCCCGTAAAAGACTTACATTTTACATCATGTATGTAAGTTAAAGAAATATTGCAAAAACCGCGATGTTTGCAAAATTTTTTATATCGGCGAAACCTTGGGGACCAGTTGGGAATGTTACTAAGTTGAAGAAACCAAGATCGGAAATGTCAGGTGAGACTTTAGTTGTAACCTCGGGGTGGGCTTAAGAGTTAATCTGTGCTTTGATCCGATCTATGTAAGATACGGTTTGTGTGCTCTACAGGGGACAAAAATAGGTGAAATATTTTCCAATTTGTGAAATTCACCACCAAGTTTGAAAAGAAAAACTGATACCGTTATCGGTTTAAATAACTTAAATGACGGCGGCGTAGCGAAGCCAGAGGGGGTATTTGTTGTTTCCCATATATTTTGTATATATTGTGGCAAAAAACATTATAAAATATCAATTCACAATCTAAAAATATGGGTTTCTGCGAATTGGGGACAGCTATTAGAAACTCATTTTGGAGTTACCAACTTCCACCTGTAAAAGCTTTTAACTTAAAAGCAGGGACTAATCCGTAAACGAATTTCGGTTCCAGTACCGGTCCGTTAAAGTAAAATTATAGATACTAATTTACATTTCGCTTTATAAGTATTACGTAGTTAACATGTAGCACCTTATGATTACAATATGCTACTAAACGAAAATTAGTACTGTATAAGTAAAACTTTTTAAATGTTGGAAAAATGAAATTCTAAGATAAGTCTAAATCATTTTATTCCTCTGTAATACAACAAAACAGTCGATTTCAGTCGTTTGATGCTTAAAGTAAAATTAAAGACGCTGTTCATAATATTTTACGTAGTAAACATGTAAGACCTTATGATTAATGTAATCTGAAGGTGAATAAGTAATCAAACACAGCAACCAAAGCGAATTGCTTTCTAATGGGTGACAACTAATAATCTGCACAAACTTTAAAATGCCGCCATAATCACAATTCTCAACGGATCTTTATGAATACTTGACAGTTTATTTATGACTACATATACAAATGAATTGCATCAATGGATTTGGTCGAAAGGACCGTTATCAACAACTCGACGTAGCTTCCGGGAAATGTCTGCACAACCGGACCTTTGGGGTCGTATTTTCGGATACATACGCGAACCCTGTTGGTCTGTTCTTTGATATTTTTGGTCTTTCAGTTGATTTTGTAAACTGCAGTACTCAGACTTCCAAAAAAATTTTAATTTAGCCGACACTGCGGCAATTTTGTTGGGTTTCGTTCCTTTGGTACAAAAGTGATGTCTTTGCTGCTCAGAAAACCTGTCGCCATTAGCGTAATGAGAAGAAGCTTTGACAGGCCAGAAAACAATTATTGTCGTAATGATATTCCCTTAAAAAAGGAATCAAAACATTCTTTAAACACTCGTTTATGTACATTTCCTTGTTGACTGCAATGACACTTGGCTTGAATCACGGCGTCGATATGCCCCTCTCAGAGATCGCAATGTAAAGCATAACTTTGGGCTCACACTTTTCCTTGAACTTATATTTCACATCAGTAGGTGTTGACGATACATCGGAGGTGTAAAAAACACTATTTCGGTCCCGGTACATAGCTGCGACTCAGAGTAAAGTAACTTTCAGCGTCTAAAACAAGGACTTTGCCACGATATTGGTTGCACATCCACCGACATTGAGATTTGACAGTTTGTATTTGGTCAGGTGTGTAACTTGGTGCTTTTTGCTTACGTCTTTTTCAGCACTTTACTTATGTGTTGTTGGCTGCAATTAAATTTTCTGGCTGCATATCGTTGACTTATGTTGTATTTGTTAAAAAGTTGGGTTAGCTTTCTGACAGCATGGCAGGTCATAATGTTTGCTTTTTAGTATTTTTCGTTGAAAAATACTATTAATAGTGCGTTTGGACTTGCCCTCTTGGGTAAAATGGTTTACAGTAAACACTTTACCTTTGTCAGCGTGCATTTCGTAGAATTTTACAACGCGATCACGAAGACGTTCTTGCTCGGTCGGCATGATGGCCATAATTTTTGTCAGGGGGCATGAAAACGTGTTGACAGGAGAACAAGGAGAAAGAAATGTCATCCCGAAAGCTTTTATGTAAGGCTCAGCTAAGGGCGCTCTCTCTCAAAGTTTGTGCAGATTTTTAGTTGTAACCCGTTAGCGACAATATGGTGAGGCCGCAGTTTAAACAAGTACAGCCAGGCATGATCGCTGACGAGTGGTGTGTGTCTCTGTTTAAAGTTATGCGTCAGACTAACGTGACCTCGAGCCAACCAAAAACTGCAGGGTTGAAAACAATTCTGTCGGATGCTCTTTCGTCAGCCAATATTTATAGTATTGTGCGGCGAGCTCCACAGCTGTGTCTCGCTCTCACCCATTTCGACTCCCATAAGAGCAATATTGCTGCTAGAAATTGTAGGTAGATAAATGAACTGTCATTCCGATCATCATTGGTGTAAAACAATTCAATCAATGTACAAACGATCAGCGCCCTTTCCGGTAGTATTGCCCGCTTAATACTTTTAGGTTAAAAGTGCCTGAAAAATACAAAAAAATTGTTAAAGATGTAATTTTTAAAGTTTATCAAAGTAGTAAAACACAATCTGTAGCTTACTACTAATACTAAATGTTAGTAAATTTTTAAAACTGACAAGCAAGGATATTAACTTAATTTTAACGTCTTTATATCTACTATTTCCTCTTCGATCAATCTATAGTCTTCACTCATATACAAGTAATGGTAATTAATTTACAAATTTTTATTTATTATATTTTCTGTTCACTTGTTTACTCACCGCTGCCCACTGTGTCTGGGTCTTGGGACCCTTGTCGATTCCCATTTGGGAATTGGCAGAGTTTGTATTTTTTAACCCCATTTGGCCTGCATTTTGCGCGCATTTTGATTTTGGATTCGCCATAGTGTGTTTGTGTGCATACCGATGGCCAGAGCCACTTGTCCACCTGCACAGGAACCCGGCTCAGGTTCGTGGACGATGTACAGACAAGTGGCCAGCCAGCTTCAAAACTGTGTAGGTTTCAGGTACAACATTCAGGCTTTGTTAATTTTTTGTACGATTTGTTGCAGCAATGTCGTCCGTCTGCAGTGTGGCGCATAATTTGTTGCTGTGGCAAATTGTTGCTTCTGCCCCCAGCTGCCGGGGAAAATTCAATCAAAAAACTACAAGCGTAAACAAGTGGGGTAAACATGGGGTACTACACAGCACTTCCGAATTGAAGTGTGTATTTGTATTTTGAAGCCAAAAAGGTTGCAATATGTTTTGTACTTTAGCAGTTATGTTTTCTTGTTTGCTGTTATGCTTTCTTGCTGAATTGAAAACACGTCTCTTTAAGTCACCAGACATTCGATGCTCAAACTCTCTTACTCAAACTTAAGACACCTAACAGCCGTGATAAGTCCTAGCCGGATTTACGCTAAACGCCCCACGTTTTTCTGCGGCCGAAAAGTATGCTAAGCTCAAATTACTTGCCTTGGCTTGCTAAGGGCGGTGAAGCAAACGGAACTGTTATCTGTTTGATATCTTTTCTTTAGGAGAGAATTCATAACTTTTTATTCTAAATAGGTTCAGAGTTTAAAAAACTTCAACATTTAGCAAGAAGTTAATTTAGAAAGTCTGGTCAAAGTGAATTATCAATTCAATCAATTTTAAATTAGAAATGAGCTCGCTTCAGAGCTAAAATTTGCGGAGATGAAGGTTCAGATTCTTGAAGCGCGCTTAAAAGGTCGATGAAGCTTAGTTCAGAATCGAGCCTCAGTTCAAGCTACAATTTGTCTGTTTTGAGGAGAACTGATTAATACTTAGATGCGGAACCGTAACCGTAATTCGGCTTGATTTTGATTAAAAATATTTTCATATTTTCCAAACTTATCCAAGTGTAAACATCCCTTAAAACTTATCTTTTCAACAATTTTTCTTATTATTTTAGAGTATTTGCTCTTTTCGCCTACCCAAAGTCAAATACTTTCTATTTTTATTGCTGATTGTTTCACTTGTTTTAAGGATAACAATAAATTTTTATGTTTGCTGCGGCCGCCTTTCGATTTTCTGTTATTTTTTTTAGCTGGGGTTCCGTCTCATTTATTGATTTTTGTTGTTCTTTTTTGTTTGCTTTTTGGCAAACAATTCTGCGGTTGCGTCTGTAACTGACAAATCATCTGAACTTGTTTCGTTTTAATCTTATTAAATTGCTGCAGAGCCACTGCAAACTTCATTAAGTATTTTTTGCTGTGAACCGTCTGCAGCTGCCAAGTTAATGTTCCTGAACATTGCCCAGGGACTCTCTGGATAGAATTGTGTAAATTGTCATAACTGTTGGGACTTTGGTAATTAGCTTGGGCGTCTGCTTTTTGCTTTTTGCCTTTAACCTGTTGGGCTTTCTCCACCCTCAGTTTGTTGTTACAAAGTTTTTGTCTCTTGCATAGTTTTTTAGGTTTCATAAGAACATTACTGTCAAGTGCTTGTGTGTGTCTGTGTGGATAAGAAGTTGGCAAAAACTTGTTGAAGTGGATGTGGCTGATGGAGTATAATAAGTAAGGACTTCGTGAGTTTTATTTTAAATGAAAATATTTGTGTGTTGTACTTAATTTTAATCAAAAACTCACAAGCTGAAGGGGATAATGGACATTCTGGGCATTTAAATTTAAGCGATGTTTTGTCTATTTTTCTGTAATCCGATTAGCTCAAATAGCTTAATCCGCTTATATTTTCATTGCACATGTTATGCGTTCTATGTAGTTCTAATGGGATTAATTGAAAATTGTGCTAAATTAAATTTAATTTGATTGGTTACAAAAATATAATTAAAATTATTCTGACGCTTGGCTTTTAGATTTATTAGATAAGCTCAAGCAACGCCTTTGTAACTGCTAGAATACCCAATTATAATATGAAAACGCAGATCGATTCCTTTGACTTCGTATCTTATTTCATTGCATTGAAACAATTAATCGCAACTGTTTGGTATTCCATTTCCCAATCATTATCTTTCAGGATACAGGATAGAAATAAAATAAATAGTATGAATTTAAAAAGATTCCTTATCTTTTAGGCACGGATTTTCAATGTACAATCTGAATGATCTAATTTTGTTGGAGTTTTTATTGCTGATTGCTTTAGCTGGCAATAACTGAAAGTTTTTAATCACTTCAATGTGGATATCAAGTTACCCTAAATATTAATCGAAACTAGCTTAAAACGAGTTTGTAAGTTAAAGTCTGCCTGACTTCGATATACCCGTTACTCAGGGGAATTCATGATGTTTAACCATCCCTTATGTTAGTTAACAGAGCGTTAACATTATTGTGAACATTTCAACACTAAGTAAGTAAACAGCGCCAAAAAGTATGCAACGTTTTTTACTTTAATAACTGCCATTTATTATCCGATATTTATGAAAATTTCAGAGATTGTATTTTATGGGGTCGGAGATGTTTCCTTCTGCCTGTTACATACATTTGCACGACTTTAGTATACTTTTTTACTCTACGAGTAACGGGTATAAAAATTCTAATGCGGCTAAAGCGGCGCTGGCGACTGCGCTGCTGCGAGTGAGCTTAAGAGAGCGACTGCTCAACTGCCGTTTCACTTTGCCTCAATGTGCACTTTTTCGCTCTATTTGAGAAATTTCGACTTTTATTAGATAACCTTAATATTGGCAATGTTGACTTCAATGCAATGTGACGGGATAACTAAAAACAATCTGATTGTGACAAATGGGTTTTTGATTGTCTCAGTGGTTGTTTAAATAAATAAATTTCATTCCGTTACAAATAAAGTCCACTATCTGTTTAAGAACTCGCGATGATTCCTCATAAAGGGTGGGGCAACATATCTCCTGTATTTCGTAACACAATAAAACAAAAAGTACTAAAGATATTTGTTTATTTTTTTCAGTTGTAGGAAATACCTTAAAGTTGTTTTTGGTTTTAAAAATTATGTCGTTCAAGTGACGCCCTCCATTTTCTATGCATTGAACGAAGCGTTAAGGGGGTTTTCGCATCACCCTTTTCAACATGACGAGCGGAATATTGGCCAATTCCTCTCGAATGTTCGTCTTCATGTCTTTGAGAGTTCGGGGACAGTTGCTTCAGGTCACCCCACATAAAGAAGTCGCAAGGGGTTAAAACAGACGATCGTGGTTATCGCTGAGCGGAATGACGCTCATTTCAGACACGGGAGCTATGTTGCCCCATCCTGTACAATAAAATTCTATGGGCAAATGGGTCCCAAACTCAAATTTTATAATTTTCCAAAAGCACATCCTAATGCCCTTTAGATACTGTACCAACAAACTAGACCCAAAGACTTCTATTTTGAAGATATTAATTAATGCCTGAAAATGGAAAAATTTTCTATAGTGCAGGACAGCTTATCGGATTAGGACCGAACAGGTTCAAGCCCGGAACTCCGACTTAATTTTCACTGTGAACCAAACCTTAAACCGAACCAAGAGTGAAAAATAATTAAACCTTAACCTGTTCGAGCCTAGGACTTCTGTTCGCTTCAACAAATATTACACACTTAAGAATTTGAGCTATTTCCTAATGATTTTTTGTAGTCTGATCTGGCAAAATTGCCAGATTAAAACCACTATTACCAATTCTATATAGAGCTAAATAATAAGTGCTGAATTCGATACCCATACTAGCCTCTGTACTTGGATCCTTGATTCCAAAGTTAATTGAATGATACTCAAAACCAAGAATGTGAGCGATTTATACGTAATAGATATCTTTAATATGCTCACTCGCCCTTCGAACCTTCGAAATTTTTTGGTAATTTAAGTTCAAAGCTTATAAGTAAGCATATTCGGCGGTGT